>CANXYC011286279.1:0-16628 GCA_948193065.1 Aleurites moluccanus
AACAATGATGATGACTGTACTACGACGATATACAAATACCTATGCTCTATGGTACAAGGGTTATATATAAATAACATGCTTACAGTATAAGACAAACAGAAACTTTGGCTTTGATACCAACTTTGTCACGACCCAAACTAGGGAGCCGCGACTGTCCAAGGATACGGGATCCGCCTATGGCTACTGGTACCTCGATGAACCCCTAATACAAATCAGCTTATACATCCAATACATGTTACATGCCATTTGATTACATCTAGGTCTATTTCTTATGCTCATAACCTTATTCATGCTAGAAGTTCCTGTTACATATAGATTCATGCCAAATCTTATACATAATATATTTTAGGTCTTGCAAAATATATATGCCTAATTTTCTGCTAAAAATCTGGCAGAGTCTCCTATGTATTTTCAACATGCCAAACTTACAATTTAACAAATAAACACTTCCAAATATCATTTCTCATCTTAACCCCATCTCCACATGTCACGACCCGATTTCCCGAACCGCGACTGTCCTAGGGCATGGAAAATGCCAATGGCGACTGACACCCGTACAACCCAGTACCATATGCACAATCTATAAACCTCAATATATTACTCAGTTATTATAGTTATTATCCATTATATTATCATGTTATTCATTCTGTTAACCTATCAATTATTCTGTGACCATTCTGCAATTGGCTGTCACAAGTATATATCATATATCATGCATTATATATAATCAATATTTACCATCAAAGACATATATATATATAATGTTCATCTCCTAGCTAATCCGTACATATCCATGGAGCAGCTAGATAATGAACATCAAAATAAATATACAAAATGTATCAAAACTATAGATAATCAATCTGTAGCAGGAATCTATGAGAGACAGAAGACTGGATCCTGCAATCTACTCCTCTCCTGAAAGGGGTAAACAAACAAAAAGGTGAGTATGGATGATACTCAGTGAATTTATATGTATCACAATAAATAATAATAGGCCATGGCATCAATTAAAGGAAATACAGTAGACATAATGGAAATCATGGTACAGTAATGCCAAAGAAATAATCAATAGACTCGGTTACATATGGAAAGACAGATAATGGGATGGACTGTATGAAAAGAAATCATACGGTCTCCAGTCAATCAATATATAAGGACCATTTAGGTCACTAGTATCATGTAAGCATAAGGTTGATTAGGCCCTATGGCCAGGACCATAACCCCTCATAGCTAGGGTTCAATACTACAATGTGCACAAGGTCGACAGTATTTCCCTACTATCCTGTCGAATCGGTAGTTCTGCCAAACCATATCAGGGTCAATAATGAGGGATACCATAAGTAACAATAGCATTCGGATAACAATAAATCCAATAATAGTCAGATCGGTATCAATCAATCCGGTATTCAATATAATCAATGGTAGTGCCATAAATATTATACAATCAATAATAAAGGGTTTGGTAACAAGGAAAGGTATAAAACAAAAGTTGGTTCGGTGGCCGAAACTGGTGGGTCAATTGGCATACCAGTGTCGCTGGTAACAATGGCATTCAATTGGTAGGCCTATGGCATGCAAACCAATAGGCCAATGGCAGTTGAACTAGGCATTTTGTCGAACACTTGGTGGGCACACAATGGCAAGCCAATAGGTTAGTTTTTGGTGCAAAATTGACTTGCCCATTCAAACCAACAACAAGGTATATTGTTTAACAAAGCATAGGTATCAAATAAACACAATTAAACAATGGTAATATAGATCAAAATGGCAAGGAAAAATCAAAGAAAAATCAAACAAAACATAGGCAATTTAGGGTAAATGTGGTTCGGCCACTTTAGGGATTTTGGCAAAAGTTTCAATTCAACAATTCAATGATATAAACAAGTTATTTGATGTAATGTAAACTCACCTAATGATCCAATTAGCCAATATGCACTCCAATTGCACCAATTCCACTAAAAATCCCTAAATTTGCTACTTAGAAAACTCAACTTATACAATCTCCAATTCTACATCAAATTAACCATCAATTAGTTGTTCATTCATATCCAATTAATCATTTCTAATATCAATTTGCAATTCCAAACACTAAATCATTAACTCATTCTTTACAATTTCAATTTCAAGCATTCAAATTGGGAATTCCATCAAATTAGGATAATCTAATGCAATTAAACATAATACTCATTCAATTCAACCTAAATAAACACTAAATCATTAATCAAATCAAACAAAACAACATCTTTACCTCTAAGCTCCAAGTTGGCCGAAATCTTCACCAAGCAAAGCCTCCTAATCCTTTGCTCCTCACTTCAATCTAATGATAAAATTAGCTTTATCTACCTTTTTTTTTTTTTTTTTTTTTCTATATTTCCATCAATTTCCTAAAGAAAACTATAAAGAATGAGAAAAGTAGAAGATGGAGAAGAAGAAAGCAATGGTCACTACAATGGAAGAAAAGAAAAATGGAGAAGAAGAACACGGTTGATGATGGCCATATAAGACAAAAATCAAATATAAAATTACAATTAAATCCCTTAAGTTCCATCCTTTACATTTTGGTCCTTAAATCTTCTGTAATTTATTCTGATAATTCTGTCAGGATTTAGATATCAGTGTGGGAAGTGTATAGGCTTATTTTAATTTATCCTTATTTATAAAAATGGTTATGGAGTTATTCTGTAACTCCGACCGACCACTTTTCACTATTCACCTTGAATTTCCCTTTATTTATCAAAATGCCATTACTTACTTTTTTAGTGTTCCTAAATGATTTTGACTTCCTTATTTTTACCAAAATTAGACATAAATTATGGTCATATTTTACCCCCAGATCAACTTCAGAAATTCTTCCGTTGACCGGACTGCTAATTTCTCGGCAGTGTTCCCGACACCGCCAGTTTTCGGAAAAGTTTCAAATTTGCTTTCTAACTGTGTCTCTAAAATTATTTCCCATCAATTCGAGAATAAAGGACCACATAATGAGAATAAATTCATGCATATATGTTATGGCTTCCTAGGGTATTACACCACATCATCATCCCATCCATATTTCTCAATTCACAACATAAACCATCATCATTATCATACCTACCTTAATACCAAACTGGGCAACCATATCATCATACACACATACATAAATACATACACATTAACCTAAGTATTCATACTTTGGATTACAGTACCATGGAGCTATTAGACAGAATTTGGATAAAAGATTAACTTATAATATTTACATATATGTTTCAAAATGTCCATGGCGAAGAAAGAGTAGCCTGTGGAACTCAGATCTCACCGTCACCTGAAAAGATTTAAAACTGCGGGGGTGAGTATAAATTACTTAGTAAGTAGTTATATACAAAAATGCATGAAAATTATGTACCAATGAAGCTGAACCAGAACATGAAAAGGTTAGGAGCAATATAACAGTGGATAGAGCAAATAGTACTGAATCATATGGTACTAAGTAATGAACTATAAGAGTAGCTTATGAAATGTTCAAAGTATGGTGAATGATGATAACATGTAGTATGAGTCACATCACATATGATATAACAAGTAATTAGTGTTAAATATGTCAAATATGCACAATCGCGCTAACAAGTATATATATAGTGCAATAGAGCAAAACAAGTAATTACGTAAGAGTGATCGGCTCTTACGACTAGAGAATATAACTCCCCTCCCTAACAAGGGTCAAATAAGGTACCAGTGTGCACACGGTCAACAGTAAATCCCGCTACACCGTCGTAGTAGCCCTGTTATGATGTCATATGTAAAAGTCTCATATAATAGGTATAGGTTCACAAATATGTCTCAATTTCACATATAACAACTCATTTTTAGGTTACAAGTATCATATAGGCATGCTGGCCAAAGTTAAGAAACGGGCCCGTCGAGGCCCAATTTCGCTAGCGCAAATGGCATGTCAAATTACGGGTATGTTTTCATATTTTTGGGTAGTTTCTAGTTCTTTATATTGTTAACATATTTATGTGGACTATTTGGTATTGATGTGAAGCTTAGAGATGGGGGAAAGGATTGAGCCAAGTATCGGGTTAAAATATTTTCTAGGTTTCAAATTATATCAGTCGGAAGTTTAGGTCAGTTCGGAGTGTCATTTTAGGTGCCAATTGGACATCTCAAATCAAATTAGGGTTTTTATGTATCAAATCGATTCTAATGCATATGTTATGTCATATGATGTATAAATGTAATAACTGTATATAAAAACTTACTTCTAAAACTTAGCCAAGGCACGTAGCTCCTAGCTAGCCCGAAGACCCCCTAATTGCCGCGGCGACTACCTGACTTGTCCCTTCCTCGGGAGGCTCGCCTATATATATATTTTCTCTCCGTAAGGATTCAAATCATCACATATATACATAATACACATCAAATACATACATATACACAATCAATGGTCATGTTTCCTATCAAATAACAAATTCACCCTTTTTGTACACATATGCCATTCGGCCAAATCCCAACTTGGGCTACAAGTATTTAAACCTCATTTTCTTTATTCAACACATTAATTCACATATATATAAACATGTTAAAGCAAGTTTGGACCTACGTTCAAGCCTAGGTTTCATCTCAAAGTATTTTGAACTTTATAGGTCATAAAGACCTAAACTCATCTCAAACTCAATTCAAGTGTACTAATTACTTCCTATTTGCATCAAACACCTATCAATTAAACATATTATGCACATTTAACAAATTATACACATAATCACCTTATAAACCCTAATCCTAGCTCAAAAGAAATTCGGCCTAAGGAGGTTATGTCATCTAAGCTTAATTTTCTAGTTCAAATTTATAATTCAATAATTAAATACATCAATTTAATAATTCCAAACTCAATTACACATAATCTAATCCAATTTCTAATTTTTGCCCTAATTAGGTTCGATGTAAAGGGATTTTTCCAATCCATTAATAATTCTTCCAATTACCTCTACAATTGAATAATTCAAGCTATCAATTAAACATTTAAACATTCAATTTTACCAAAACCAAGGCAATTCCTTATTTCTCCCAATTTAGGGCATCCGACCAAAGGGGTTTTCCTCCAATTGTGTTTGTTCTTCAATTTTAATGATTCAATTTGTCAATTCAATGTATCAATTATAAATTCAAACACTTAATTGGAGCAATTCACAAGAACTCCTCACACCTAAACCCTATCCCTATTTTGGTTACAATGCCTCTTCCAAAATTAATATACAACATCAATTTAAACACTCAATTAACATCAATTGAATCCATTTAACAACAATTATATAATCAATTGCTCCATTGTAACACAAAATGATTTTTTCCCCAATTTACCCATTCCATTCGACCATAATGCACTTCTACCCAATTAATGTTTAATTCTTCAAATCAATCATCCAACTCAATATTTAAATGTCAATTAATCATTAAACAGCCAGAATTTTAACTTACCTTAATCTTCCTAGAAATGGCCGAACCTTAACTCCTCCAATCCTTCCACTAAAATAAAATTTTGAGCTTTGCTTGAAGAAATGGAAGTTATTGATGATAATCTTCATTCAAGCTTTAAAAATTTCACCAAAACCTTGATTTTTTCCTTTAATGGCCAAAACCAAGAAGGAAACTTTTTCTTCTTTCTTTTGGTTGCTCACGGTTTTCTTGGTGGAAGAAGCAACATGCAGAATTCTTTTGATTATTCTATGAGTTAGTGGAATTTTTCCACCCAATCCTATGCATTCAATCTCACAAAGTATATTTTGCATCCTACACATGCATCCCTTGGATTACAATGCACCAATACTTTGTTCCATTGAATCATGATGAGTGAAATTACTACTTCACTCACTAACTTAAATTTTTTCTTGAAATTAAGTCATTTTCAAATATCAATTAAATCCCTAAATTTTATTTCCTTTTGCAATATAGTCCTACCAATTTTGTAACCTAATTTGGCTATTTTATTTTATTTATTTATCTTATTATTATTATTATTTTATTTTATACAAACAAGCAATTAACAATCAAATACACATGTAAATACATCAAAATAATTTCTAATAAATTAACAGAGATTTCCCAAAGGTGTTTAACTATACTAGGCTCGATTGTGACTTGGTATTACAACTTTGGCTCCAAAGTACTTAGGGAGAGAGTACTCATTGAGCATAGTTCTAGCCATATTAATAAGAGTTCTATTTTTCCTTTCTACAACTTCGTTTTATTGGAGAGTTCTAGGTGTAAAAAGTTATGTAAAATTTTCATTTCATTACAAAAGGTTTTAAACTCATGATTGACAAATTTTCTTCCATGATGACTTCTTAAAGATGTGATATAAAAACCTTTTTAATTTTGGATTCTTTTAGCAAAAGATTTAAACTCCTTGAAACTTTCATCCTTATGTATAAGAAATAATACCAAAGTAAATCTAGAGTAATCATCAACAATGATAAATGCATATTATTTTCCTCCAAGACTAGATGTCCTACAAGGGTCATACAAATCCATATGTAAAAGTTCTAGAGGTCTAGTATAAGAAACAATATTTTTTATTTTAAAAGAACTTTTAACTTCCTTGCCCATTTCACATACAGCACACACTTTTTCTTTGTGAAACTTGACCTTGGGGAGACCAATTACAAGTTCATTAGACTTAAGATTGTTAATGAGATCGATCCCAACATTACCATGTCTTCTATGCCACAAACATGCATCAACACAAAGAGAAACCATACAATCAACATTATCATTATGCATGTTATTGATATCAATCATATAAACATTAACAATTCTATGATCAACAAATAAAATTTTCTTATCTTTCAAATATTTTACATAGCATTTCTTAGAAGTAAAAGAAATTTTATTTCCCATGTCACATAATTGACTAATACTAATCAAGTTATGCTTCAATCCATCAACCAACAATACATATTCAAGAGAGGGTTTATCGGTCTTACCAATTTGCCCAATTCCAATAATTTTACCTTTGCCATTATCTCCAAAGGTTACCTTTATTCCTTTCTTTTCTTCCAAGTTTGTGATAAGATTTGCATTACCGATCATATGCCTTAAACAATCACAATCCAAATACCATGACTTTTCTTTTCTTATGGATTTCAAGCATACCTACAAATGATGAAATTCATATATTTTTTATGTACCCAAATACTTTTGGGCCCTTAGGGGTTAGCATCAATATAATCTAAATGGACATTCCTAATATGACATTTGAAGTTTGAATGACAAAATTTTCCACAATAGTGACATCTCTAGTGATTTTTATATTTTTGTTGAGATTTTGTCCTATGGTGTGCTTTGGAGTGTTGTTGAGGCCAATAACCATATTTTGATTTTATTATAGAATATGCATTATTTGGTCTTCTAAAATGAAAGTCATGTATGACATGGCTATGCACATTTGCTTTAGGCCTAGCATTTTTAGGTGGAGGCATGTAATCAATGTGAGTATGAGTGCTTGATGCCTTTACAAAGGTAGTCTTAGATGTTGATGGGGCATCCACTCCACTATAGCTAAGTCCATACTTAATTGTATGACATCTTTGAGACTCAAGTATTTTATCTAAGTTTTCTTTTCCATTACAAAGTTTGGATATACACTCATTATGAGACTCTAACTTATTTTTCAACAAGGAATTCTCATTTTTTAACTTATTGCATTCTTGGTCTCTAATATTAATGACCTATTTCATTTCAACATTAGATGCACTTTATTCATTTATTTCATTTTTGTAAGCTTCAAAAGCAACTAAGGCTTCAATTGACATTTCTTTCAATTTATCATATTTATTTTGCAACTAATGATATTTTGAAAGCAATATATCCATAATTTGTATGACATCATTATTAGAATTAAAATCGGAATTACTAACCTCACTTGAAGATGTATCTTCTTCAATTGCCATGAAGCAAAGATTGGCTACTTCATCTTTGCTAGCTTCCTTCCCTTTATCGAAGTCACTTGAATCATCCCAAGTAGTTGCCAATGCTTTTTTCTTGAAGCTTTTCTTATTTTTTAATCTTGGATACTCTACTTTTATGTGACCAAATTTGTCACACTCAAAACATTTCACTTGATTACCTTTGCACTTTTCATGCTTCTCATATCTTTCAAATGGCTTCTTGTTTTTGTTTTTCCTAAGAATAAGATTTCTTATTCTTTTGGTGAGCAAGGCCATGTCTTTATCATCTTTCCCTTCATCACTATCAATTGAAGAAGCCTCCTTAAAAGCAATGAGAGCTATCCCTTTATTCTTTTCTTCAGTTTTGTCATGAGATAAAGTAATTTCATATGTGAGAAGTTTTCCTAACAAGTTGTCAGTTGGGAGGGTGCTCAAGTCATTGGCTTCCTCAATTGAAGCTACTCTTGCTTCCTAATCTTTCTTGGATAGAACTATCAAGATCTTGCAATTGATATCTTCTTTAGAGTAATTCTTCCAAGCTTCCTCATTTGATTTACAATACCATTAGATGATTATACATTTTGGATACCTTCTCATTTGGTAGCATTTGGAAGAGCTCATATTTATGAGCAAGAATCTTAATTTTCTTACCCTTGACTTGATTTGTTCCTTCAAGAGTGGTCTCAAGAGTATCTCAAATTTGCTTTGCCGAAATGCTATGGGAGATTTTGCCATACTCATCACTACTCAAAGCATAATAGAGAGTGTTCATTTCCTTTTGATTTCTCCCATTTGCTTTCCTTTTCGCCGATGTCCATTCAACCTTTGGTTTAATGACTTCTATATCATCAACGGTTTTTGTAGGAACTATATAACCCACTTCAACTATATCCCAAGATTAATGCCATCACTATCCATGTAGATTTCCATTTTATTTTTCCAATAAGGATAGTCAGTGCCATTGAAGTAAGGTGGTCTCATGGTGGAGCCACCTTTAATAATGTTAGTTGCTTGGTTTGCCATATGATCTTTGATCCAAGATGGTTAAAACTTTAAAAGAGTGGATTCAAAGCTCTGATACCAATTGAAAGTCCCTTGGCAACCAAAAGAGGGGTGAATTGGTTGTCTTTTAAAAATTAATGACAACTTAAAATAAATAAAGAGAAGAGGGAAAGAAAAATCACACAAAAAATTTATAGTGGTTCGACCAAAATATACCTACGTCTACTCCTCAAGATCACACTTGAGTATTTCACTAACTTTGGTCCTTTTACAGGTTAAAAATCAAATCTTAAAGTGTTTTGGCTCACACTAAATCATACAAGTATTTTACAAGAAGGCTCACATACAACCCAAAAGAATTACAAGAGATGAGAAAGAAATTACCTAATAACTTTTATCCATCTCTCAAAAATTAATTACACTTCAACAACCTTGAAGTTTAAGCAATTAATTCTCTTTTCAATAAGAAACTCAATTTTAAGTTCAATAACACTTAAATGCTTTGAAGGTATGAATTAATACACAATAAATAATTTATTATTATTATTAACTTCATACCAACCCATATAAATAGTCTTCAGCTTAAAAAAGTCGTTTGGGTACATTAAATGTGCATTTAATACAAATTCACATCATTGCAACTACTATATTTTTGTCAATTTTCCAAGTGTAGCAGCAGCTACAAATAGAGTAGCGGGTGTTACTTATCTTATACTGGGCGTGACTTAGTCTTGCAATGACAAATTTACGGCTACAACTTTTAATGTAGCAGTAGTGATTAGTCTTATTAATGAGCATTACTTCACATGTAGTGGGTGTGAGGATTCATCCAAATTTCTAAAGAGCTTCTGTGTCTATGAATAAAAATAGTAGTGGGTGCTACTCAACATGTAGCGGGTGCTATGTTTTGGCACCTTGAACTCTTAAAATTGGATTTAAATTTTGTGGATGTGAATGCTTATGTGGTGGTTGTGAATTACATAGTAACGGGCATTACATCCTTAGTAGCAGGGGCTACACTTTAAGACTCAACTACTGGATCTTTCTGGATAGAATGTAGCGGTTATGAATAAGAGGTAGCGAGACCTACTTACTTAATAGCGGGTACTACTTATTTGTATAGCGGGTGCTACTGATGAAAAAGCTTCATTCTAAAAGAGATCCTTGCAAATAAATAAGCAAACAATATTAGATAAATAATTAGTTGTTTGTTTCCATCAAAATGAGTATGTTAGCTATTTAAGGTCTAACATTAGCTTTTTTATGGCACTGTCGTACTGCTCAACCTCTTCTCGGGCTTAGGCCTAATTTGCTTTTGATTTGATTTCTCAACCCTTATTTAAGCCCGTCTTTGACCCGAACTCCTGGTTTGCATAATTTCTTACCAAAAATACTTGAAAAATAGTCAAAAACAAAAAAATCTAACCAAGGTATTATTTATAATTTATTAAAAATACTATCAAATATAACTAAAAACTAATTAAATACAATAAAAATATTATTAAAATATATAGGAAAATAGTGACAAAAATGTGTCGATCATATGCCCATAACATATGCATGATGCATTAGTCTCAACAATCTTATGAGTTAATGGATTAGCTATATAAAGACATAGGATTTCTAAAACTTATTTGAACTATCATAGTATGCTAGTTAGACTAGGGCGCTGGATTTTTTTTAACCTATAATGCAGGAGATTTACTAGACGACTAATATTTGGATAGAAATCTAAATTATAGTTTAGACTTTCTGAGAACCTTTGCAATTGAGTTTTATCTAAGATATTATCAGGGAACTTAGATGCAAAAGCAAGTGATCTCTCTATGGGTGTTATAGTTCCTTGAGTAATGTAATGGCCAAAAAACCTAACATGAGTTTGAAAAAGGAAAATTTTGAATTTTGAACTACTAAACCATTTTTCTTAGCAACTTGAAAAAATATTTGTAGATATTTGAAATGTTGGTCAATAGAATTTGAAAACATAAGAACATCGTCAATATAAACAATGTAAAATTTTGAATAAGGATTGAAAATATCATTCATAATCCTTTGAAATTTTGTTGGAGTGTTTTTCAAGTCAAAAGGTATGACATTTCATTCATATTGTCCAAAAAAGACTATGAATGCAGTTTTGTTTCTACCTTTTGGATGAATTTGAATATGCCAAAATCAAAATTTCATGTCAAATTTTGAAAATATAAAAGCTAAATGGAGTTTTGAAAGTAAATATTTTTTTGTTTGGAATTTGATATTTAATCCACTTCAATACCTTATTTAAGAGCTTATAATTGATTACAAGTTGAGGGCTCCTCTTTCTATTTCACTATTCTTATTGACATAGAAAGTTGCACAAGATCAATGTAATATAGATTTTGAAATAAGACTTTTTGAAAAAAATCTTCAATTTCTTTGACCCAGATTTTGAAATTAGACCTTTTAATACTAAATCCTGAATTTCTAACCTTCAATGGTTTTCTAATTCAACATTTATTTGGATTGGTCTATCTTTGGTTGGAATATGATGTTCATCAAAGTATTTTTTTTTTATAGGGTAGGTCAATTATATATTGTTTTCTACTTCAAAAAGCATTTGCAAGATCTGAACAAATTTTTCTCTCAATTTAAGTTTGAAAATTTAATATTTTCTTTTGAATAAATTCATTTTGAAGTTGGTTTTGAATTTTTTGAAAATTCACATCTTATTTTAAATGTATAAGATATGTTTGTTTTCTTTTTATCAAAATATTAATCTCAAAATTATAAATTGAATGAGCTTTCTATCACCTTTTAAATAGTAAAATCATAAAAAAAAAGAAAAAAGAAAAGAAAAAGAGAGAAAAAAGAAAAGAAATTAAAAATAAGAAAAATCTAAAGATATCATAAGTTATCCATCTTTAAAGAACTTCAAAATTTGTAATAATTTACTTTAGTAAATCTACTTTTATAAAAATAATTTTTTACCTATATAATTTACTATTGTAATTTTATTTGTTGACACTATAGTAGCTGACAAAAATAAGTGTGTTATAGTGAAGATGTGGTGTCTTTTGCAGCGATGGTCCGGATTTGAACCTAAGATATATCGGTAAGATTAACCAAACCGAGGAAAGATGTCACCGATCGATTAAAGGTGCAACTGAGATCACAAATGTAGTGCATTTCCTTCCTCTAGGAAATGCATGACGATTTTATCACTGGCTAAGAACTAGACTGCCTAATGCAGAGATCCAGGTAAGGAAATTGGACACAAATTAGGGAAGGTGTTAGGCACATCAACCCTTCTATCTATTGGCCAACCTCCCTATTTAGCTAGAAATCATAGATGAACTAAACTTAGTATAACATTGAAAGAAACAAACCATAAGCCAAAAAAGTAAGTTCTATCATGGGGCATGCTCGACCATACCATAAACCAAACCAAGCATAATTCCCAGGAATGATTGAAGGAGTTACAAGCAGTCTCACTTAAAACCCAACCTCCTTAGACAGAATTATATGAGGTCTAGTAAATTATACAATCTCATAAGGCCATGCCTAAAGATTTCTAAAATGTTCATTGCAATACATCTATTCGCACTATCCCTAAATAAATGGAAGGAGAAATGAAACAAAATATTTACATAATCATAACATATTATAATCATTCATTTATTCATCCAAAATCTTAAAGTAAAAAAGTAACAAAAAAAAAAAGGGAAATTGAATTGCATAATCTAATGCATTAAACAAAATATGTGCACCTTGGACTTTGCTTTTTTGGGCCTTAATGTAATCTAAGCTCATTTATCTTTCATGCATGCTTAGGTCTAACAAGCCTTGTGTTATTTATTTTACCTTGTCCCTACATGGTTAGCTCATACAACACAAATGTATGCATAACATACTTGGCAAAATGGCATACTCTTTCTGATGATACCAAAAATCATATTTACTATATGCATGATGCATGATGCATGATGCAAAGCATATAAACATGACATTAACCATTTGATTTATATAAAAATGACCAAAAGTAATGATGCATGCACCAAATTATATACAAGTTAAATCATTTTACACAATGAACCTAGTCATGGCATGCTAACCTATAAAAGCCTTTTGTATGGTATGGCAACAAAGTGTATATTCAGTCAATCATGCCTTATGCATTTCAAGTACATGCCTCCAAATTGTTCATTCATGGCATCATGTTCATTTTGAAGTCATTTGACCATATATTTAATGTGCCATATAGTCACATAGTAATAAACATGTCAATTTTCAAGTTTATAACCTAAACTAGGCATTATAGCAACAACTATGCATAACTAAACTTAACTTTGACACTTTTAGTCCTAGCATGCTTCTGAGTTAATAGAAACTATCATGTTGTCATTTATCCTAGGCTTTATGCATCTATTCATGACATGTTAACATTTAAATATAATTAAAAGCATCAAGTAGACATAAAAAGTCAAGAAAACAAGCAAAGGAGATAACAAGTGTCTCTATAGCACAAGAAACGCCCTAAGGGCAAACACAGGGTTGTGTGGCCTTTTCAGTCTCGCATGGGACAGGGAAAGGCCGTGTGGCCCTTCCCAAAGGCCATATGGCCGTTCTGACCTAATTTTAGCCTCTTATTTTGAATGCAAATCATTTTTGCAACTTTTCTTGAGAAATTTTGGTATCTTTTTATCCTAAATAATTTAAAAACTAATCCTAATGGTTTTTAAAAGAAGAAAAGAAAAACAAAACATTGGCTAGAATGAAAACATGAGTTTCATACGAAAGGGAACTAAACACACTTTCCAGGTCCTTTTAGCTCAAATTGATTGGATTTTCACTTAAGCATAATTAAACATCATGTAAATACAGATTTTTTTTTATTCAAACTTAGTTCATATTAAGAGATTTAACAAAGAAGAAGAAAAGAAAGATCACATGGATTGTTACCAATCCATGTTATTATGCCCAAAAACTCACATGATTACTAAAATAAAAAGAAAAGATGAAACTACTCAAACCTAGACACACCAAGGCTTGAAAAATCGCCTTCAGGCTTCATTTATCTTATGGGTGATTTCAAATGTCAAGAATGTTGATTGCTCCAAGAAGATCTGTTGTCATCAAGTACTTACTTTGAATCAAATTTTGATTCAATTAAATATACTCCTTTTATCAATAATACTATCAAGAGCATTCTTGATATGTTCTTGAAGGAAGTTTAGAAAAAGAAGCAAATCTTAATTTTGTTCCTTTGATTTCTTGAAAAAGAAGATTATTTTGTATATTTTAAACAAATTTGATGGATTTTAAAAAATCATTAGTATTTGTGTAGTAAGATAGATTAAAAATTCAGTTTTGTGTTTGATTAAAAGAGAGAGTTAATTTTCCAAGAACTTAGATGTCAAAAATCTGATCCTCAAACTGATAAGGGTGAAGGCCTATTTATAGGCTTCTACCGCCACTTGAATAGGAAAAAACAAGTTAAAATACTCCTATTTAGTTTTATTCAGACTTCTTAAGTAATAAAACCTCATAAACAACCATAATATAGCTTCCAAAATAGCTTTATGGTTACTTTCCAACCAAAAGTCCCTACAACTTCCTTTTTGTTTTTTAACCCAAGACTTCCCATTTGATCAAAATCCCAAATAGGAACCCTTCCAGTAGCTAAATTGGCATAAAATAGACGTAAAATCTTCCAAAATTGGAAGAAAATTTAGAACAATTGGTGGCGGAGGCGATCGATGGCATGCACAAATATCCGTTCTATTTGTTAAAAAGAATGATGGCTCTCTGAGAATGTGTATTGATTACAGGCAGCTAAATAAGGTGACAGTGAAGAACAAATATCTGTTGCCACGGATTGATGATATATTTGATCAATTGCAGGGTGCCAGTCATTTCTCTAAGGTTGACTTGAGATATGGGTATCACCAATTGAGAATCTAGAAGGGTGATGTACCCAAGACTGCCTTCAGGACTCGATATGGACATTATGAGTTCTTAGTGTTGCCATTCGGGTTGACTAATGCACCGGCTGTATTTATGGATTTGATGAACACTATGTTTAAGCCATATTTGGATAAGTTTGTCATAGTATTCATTGAGGATATTCTTATCTATTCTAGGAGTGAGGAGGAGCATTCAAAGCATCTGAGGATTGTACAGCAGACACTTTGAGAGTATCAGTTATATGCTAAATTGTCTAAATGTCAGTTTTGGCTGACTGAAATGTGTTTTCTTGGGCATGTGATTTGTAAAGATGTTATCAAGATAGATCCTCAGAAGGTGGAAGCAGTTGCAAATTGGCCTCGGCCTACCAGTGTTTTTGAGATCCGTAGTTTCCTTGGTATGATAGGATACTACAGGCGGTTTGTAAAGGATTTCTCCAGAATTACTGCTACGTTGACTAAGTTGACTTGGAAACAGGAGAGATATCTGTGGACTGATGAATGTGAGAGCATTTTTCAAACTTTGAAGTCTTACCTCACGAGTGCTCCAGTGTTAGCATTGCCATCAGAGGATGAGAAGTTTACAGTTTATTGCGATGCTTTCCGAGTTGGATTGCGGTATGTTTTGATGAAAATTTGGAGAGTGATTGCTTATGCTTCTCGATAGTTAAAGAAGCATGAGGTGAACTATCCACACATGACTTAGAAATGGTAGCAGTAGTGTTTGCACTGAAGATCTAGAGGCCTTATTTGTATGGGCCTAAATATGAGATATATACTAATCATAAGAGTTTGCAGTATATACTTCAGCAGAAGTATCTGAACCTCCAGCAGCGCAGATGGGTTGAACTACTTAAGGATTATGATTGTGAGATCTTTTACCATCCAGGTAAGGATAATGGTGTAGCGGATGCACTAAGGAGGAACTCTATGGGAAGTCTAGCTCACATCTCATTTTTTAGGAGACCATTGATCCGTGAGATGAAAGAGTTAGCTGATATGGGTGTAGAGTTAGATTTGGGATCCCAGGATCGTAACCAGGCTCTGATAGCCCAATTTCGGGTTAAGCCACTATTGATTCATGATATTAAAGTGGCACAGGATATGTCACAGCCTAACTTTAGACTATGACGGTCCTAGGGTACGGGTAATGCCTAAGCCACCAGCACCATGAAGAACCCATGCTTAAATAATTACATTCATTACTTAACCTGTGATACATTTTAGGTCATAATTTTTTTTTTAAAACATCATATTACCAAACATGCATGCAGAAAAAATGACAAAGTCTCCTTTGAAACTTTGACTTAAGCTATCCGTAAAACATATAAAAATACACTCCCAATATAACATACATCCCCTTATATCCTCCATTTATCAATTGCAACTCAAAATGCACTTCAATAATTTCATCCATATCTTATATCACATGTACATTTTATCTCAAACTCATATATCATATATTTGTACAATATATACACATATTCATGTCATAACATTTTATCATTTGATCATTTAACATCTTACTTAGGTCAATTCAAACCTCTATACATTATATACCAAGGAACTCTATACACTGAAGGGACCTTGATACCTACATCTGATCCAAGGCTGGAGATAGAATAGCCAATGGATGACTTCTTTACTGAGGTCCTGAAAATATTGAACCATTGAAATGGTGAGTATAACTTTATACTCAGTGAGTCATAATATATATATGAGTATGCAATGATATTCATGACAGTCATATTTATCCATTAATGAT
>CANXYC011286297.1:0-25982 GCA_948193065.1 Aleurites moluccanus
ATCCAGTTCAGCACGGAAGAACTAAGCATATTAATGTTAAATATCATGCTTTAAGAGAAGCAGAGAAATCAGGTGAAGTAAAACTAGTTCATTGCAGGACAGAAGAGCAGCTGGCAGACATTCTTACAAAAGCTTTGCCTAAAACCAAGTTTGAGATTTTAAGATCATTGCTTGGAGTGTCCAAGAAAAATCTCAAGGAGGAGTGTTAGCTTTGAGATTTTACCTGGAAACCAGCAGTATTTTTTGCAACTTAAACAAGCAAAGTAATGTTTAGTAAAAGAGCAAGTATTTGGGTAGAAAATCAGTATTTAAACCTTACTTTTGTACCTGCCAAGTATGGGCAGCTGGTAGTTTAGTTACTTACTTTGTTTTTAAGCTATCTCATGTATTAATATAAATATGATATGAAGCTTAATGAGATTATTATCAGAAAAACCTTTTCTATTTTCAGACTTCCTTCTAGCTTTCTTCCTTCTTGTGTTCATTTTATTACTGTTTGTTAATCCTCTGTTTTGCAATAGTCTTTTAGTAGCCAAGCATCATTGTCCATGTCAAAGATTTTTTAATATGGATGCAGTCCCTTTTTACCATAGACCTAAGACCATAAATATTGCAAAGGCGTAAATTTTAGAAATAGCAAATCACAGAAGCATTATATTCATAGTTCATTAATTTCCTTAAATTAGCTAGGATTAGATCTTTCATGTTGTCGACGATGCGTTAATTTGTGGATGCTAATTTTTGAAATGGTTATTCTTTTATTTCTAGTGCAGATTTTCAAGTTGTAAACTATTGCACTTTTGCTAGTTTTACAGATAATTTCATTTTATTCTTACCAACTTTGGCGCTCAAAAGTAGGGTGACATCGGTTTGGTTTAATATTTTTGAAGGGTTATTATTAAATTAAATTAATATTTTCGATTTAAATAATTTTTAAATCAAATCAAATCACCATTATAATAAAACAATCAGTTTTGATTTTTTTTAAATCAAATCAAATCACCATTATAATAAAACAATCAGTTTTTATTCGATTTAAATGTCTTGGGTTTATCGATTTCAAACTAAATATTTTTTTATAAATCGTCATTATTTTATTATAAATTTAAAGAAAAATACCGATAATAAAAAAAATTTTAAAAATAGTTTAATATTATACAACTAAAAATTTATCTATTCCATTAATTAGTACGCTCAAAACTTGTATTTTTTTCAAGAACTAGACTCTTTTTTATTTATTTTTAGTTAATTTTTTATGAATGATATTTTTTAAAATTTTAAATTAATATTAGATTAAAAAAATAAGTGATTGTATATAATATAAAATCAAATAAAGTTAGTGTGAGATATCTAATCAGATACAAATTCTTGAGAAAAAAATATTTTAATGTTAATAATGTTTTTAATCTCTCCATCTCTCTTCTTTCTATCAACAATGGATAACCTTTTGCTTCTTCTTTTTTTTTTTTCCTAATTTTCTTTGCTATGTAAATCTTTCCACTATTCTTTTTTTGTATTATTTTCTCAGTTTTCTTTTTTCCTTAGTTGTAAGGCTTTTTTTTCAAGATTGTCAATTATTTATTTTATATTTTTTATTTTGAATTTAGATGTACTAATTTATATATTAAAATTCATCGTTCTAAAGATATAAAATATATTCATATAGGTATTATGTTACCGTTTTAATAATCTATTAGGCATTATTGAATTTTTTTTAGAAATCAATGCTCCGTTTCGCTCGGGGTGAACGCAGTTGTTGCGCCTCACACCTCAGGACTTTATCGCCTTGAGTGGACAAAGCTTTAATCAGGGCTAGCTTTGCCAACAATGTGCTTGGTGGTGGTGGATCGACTTCAACAAACGTTGAATTTTGTTGCTTCCTCTTCTTTGTGCTGGCTGCGCCACTAGATTTTTGGCTTGTTCTTGGTTGCCATTAAGAAGAGTAGTAGCAAGCAGAGTGTTGTGTGCCCTCAAGGTTCGACAACGATAGCGAGATTGCGATCGACGGCGAGTGAGCAACTTTTTATTTGCTCGAGTGAGCTGGGAGGACTTGATTGGAAAAGAGAGTAAAGAAAGTGTATTTTGGATATTTAAAAAAATAAATAAATGTTTAACAAAATTAATAAAAAAAACTAAAAGATCGTAACAAAATCAAAATTGAGAGATTATTTAATTAGTTTTTCAAAAAGAGAACTTCTTTGATTAGTTCAAATTTTAACTAATAATTTTATTCAAAATTTTCAATTCATATCCGCTACTGCTCTTGCTTATATTATTCCCTGCTTGGTAAGATTTTCTTTCAGGAAATTGTTATTTTGCTTAAAATATTATAAATGGTAAAATTTTAATTATGATATTTAATTTTAGAAATATATCGATTTTTAATATTTTTTGAGATATAATTTTGATCCTAATATTATGAAAATTTATAATTTTAATCATTCTTTCTGTTAAATTTCGTCTCTGACTTCATATGAATTAAAAAATAATTGATAAATTGTAATTTAGTCTCTAAAATTTTATTTATTTACAAAAAATATTTTTTAAAATTAAATATATAAAAAATAAAATAAATTAATAACTAAATAAAAATTAATTATTTTATTTAATTAAAATTAAAATAAATACTATTTTCAATTTAAAATTACTTTTTATTAAATTAAATTAATTAATTTTTATTTAACTATTTATTTTTTTAAAATTAAAATAAATAAAATTACTTTTTAATTATTTAATTTATTTTTATAATTTTATATATTTGGAAATTATTTTTATATATTTAATTAAAAAATATTTTTTATTCAATTAAAATTAAAATAATTAAAATAAATATATTTTCTTTTATATATATATATATATATATATATATATATATATACACACACGAGACACTTATAATTAGAGACACTTATAGTTATTTTATTAAAATTTAATAGAAAAAATAAAAAAAAAATAAACGACTGATCAAGTTTATTGACGAAATTAAAATATAAAAATTAATTATATTTTTTTATTTAAATACTATCATTCTTAAATATCATCTCTTTATATATATATATATTCTTACTTTTTTATTTAATTAAAATTAGAATATTAAAAAATATATATAAATAATTTTATATATAATATTCATACATTATATTTTTATTTATTTATTTTATATATTTTTTGATTTAAAATTAAAATAAATAATATTACTTTTATTTAGTTAAAATTATAACTTTTTATTTAATTATTTAATTTATTTTCTTATTTTTGCATATATTTAAAAAAAAATTTGTATATTAAAATAAAATTATTTTTTTTATTAAATATGCAAAAAATAATTTTATTTAATTAAATATATACAAAATAAGAAAATAAATTACTTTTAAAATTAATTATTTAATTAAATAAAAAATAATTTATATTAATTTTAAATTAAAATATATAAAAATTTAATTTTATTTTATTTTAATTTTAGAAACATAAATAGTTAAATAAAAATTAATTTTTTTAATTTAATAAAAAATAACTTTAAATTAAAAATAATATTTATTTTAATTTTAATTAAATAAAATAATTAATTTTTATTTAATTATTATTTTATTTTATTTTTTATATTTTTAATTTATCAATTATTTTTTAATTCATGTGAGGTCTAAAGTCTAAAATAAACGGAGAAAATGTCAGAATTATAAATTTTAATAATATTATATTTATAATTATATATCAAAAAATATTAAAAATTGATGTATTTTTAAAATTAAATATTATTTTTAAAATTATTCCTTATTTCTTAAACATTTGACTGATTTTGAGAGCAATAATATTGTAATTTTAATGTATAAATTGTCCTTAAAATAATGCTTTAAAGAAATAATTGAACTGTCATAATCAATTGATTATGACAATTACTACTAAGATATTAGTGGATAAAGACCTTAGATGTACATGTATTACCTAACCACCACAAAGCAATTATAAGGAAAAAGAAGAAAAAAGAAAAAAAAAGAAGAAATCACTATGCCAATTACAAAGCAATTCAAAATCAAAAGGGCACTTGAGAGTTAAATAGAAAATAATTGAAGACATTGTTCAATTTATCACAAAATAATTATAATAAGAATCTTATTTTTCATTGTTCAATTTAACAAGGGTTTTGATTTAAACCTCATATGATAAAACCTTTTGGGATTCAAATATAATAAATTTCTTTAGAGATGGAATTACACTTCAATAACTATAAAAACCAACATATAAATGAAAAAAGAGTTTAAGTTTATAAGGCAAAATAAAAATTTTAAATTTTTTGAGTGTTATCATGATCATATGATAAAAATATTTATATATAAATTATGATGAAATGTATATATAATAAATAAATATTTTAAAATATTTGGAGTAACTAAGTGCATTTTTTAGAAAAAATATATAAATAAATAGAAAAAAAAAAGAAATTTTGAAAAATTTAGGAGGCTTATGTATATTTTCTTTTAAAAAAAATACAAAGAAATTATGAGGGGAAAAGTTAATTTTACTGTAATAAATTTCTTCAATATTTCAAAAAAGAAAGTGAGTAGTGTGAAATTCAGGTTGAGGAGATTCATGTGTCAAAAATATATCAGTTCATGCTGTGTAGATTTTTTAGAGGTCAAAAAATTTTTGTAAAATTTTTTAAAAATTATAATATTATAGTATTTTGTATAATGAATCCAATGACATATTTTTTGTACAAAACAAAAATTAAATGGATTTAAAAATATATGTTAGAAATATATTAAATTTAGACCATTAGATTTTAACAATTTATATTTAATACACTTATATTATATTTTTTAAATCTATTTAATTTTTATTTTGTATAAAAAAATATATCATTGGATTCGTTATAAAAAATTCTATAATATTATAATTTTTAAGAAATTTTATAAAAAAAATTTAATTTCTAAAAAGTTTACACCGTAGAAATTTATGTATTTTTAACACCTCAACCCCTCAACCCCGTGAAATTCTCTGATCAAATTAATCATACTTTTCAATACCCGCCACAAAATTAGCCAACAAACAAATGACAAACCAAAACAGAAGCAACTCAAACATCATTTGTCTACTGGATTCAGAAACAAGTGCTAAGGTGGTTGTGATATTTAGCTTGTTTTGCATAAATACCTTGCAGGCTGCCGAGAAGAGAATGAAACTATGCCCAAATACGTTGCACAAACTCCTCAATGCAGTAGAAACTGTGCAATCTCAAGGCAACTTCTGTGGAGATGGATTAATAGTTAGTTTTGCATGCTTGCTGGAAGGCTTTTAATAATCCGTGGAGTTCAAATCAAATCAAATCGATCAAATCAAATTAAAATTAATGATTTTACGATTAAAAAAATAGTAAATTGAAAATTTGATTTGGTTTTTGAATTGAAATTTTTTCTTTTATTTAAATTGAACCGAATCAAAGTTACATATATATATATATATATATATATATATATATATTATTATACTTAAATATATTTGATTTGATTTTATATACAATTATTTTTTTAATATAATATTAATTTAAAAAAAATGATTATTCATAAAAATTAATTATAAATAAATAAATAAAAATTTAATTCTTGATAAAAAATATAAATTTTGGATATATTAATTAATGAAATAGATAAGTTTTATATTGTATAATATTAAATTATTTTTGAAATTTTTTATTTTTAATATTTTATTAGTATTTTTTTTAAAATTTATAATAAAATAATAATAATTTATAAAAAATATTTTTGATTTAAATTTGATAAATTGAATTAAATTGACGATTTGATTATAATGGTGATTTGATTTGAGAAATTTTAAAAAACTTAGGAGTATAAAGAAATTGCTTGCGAGGCCCTATACGTTTGCAGATTAACCTAAGCTGCTGCCTCTCTCATCCATCTCAACACTATTTTCATATGACTGTCAATCCTTTCAAAAACAGCTTCCAGAAAATTTACTAAACATAAATCAATATAAATCAAATGCACTCCATGATTATCCAAACTGAAAAACAATGACAAATAACTTTCAATTTTGAGAACACTAATATAATTCTTTGTCGAAATCGGCTTGAATAGTTGCATTGAATTCCTGTTGATGAATAATTACTTTAGCCTCACTCAGGGATAGTCATTTCTTTCTAATTTAGGAATAATAATTTTACAACTATCATTATCCTAAAATTTTATTTAGTGTTATTTTATTTATGTGTTTTTTATTTGTGGAAGTTTGAATTATTTTTTTTATAGAGATTTGTCTCTTCAATATGGAGAAAAATTTTCGTCTGATTTTTAATGAACTCATCAAATGATTTTATATTAATTTAGAATGAAATATATTTTTCGCCGATGTGTCAATTACAGCTATTTGATCAAATATTACTACTCTAATAAATTGATCAATAAAATTTAGAGATAAAATTAATTTTATATTTATTTTGATTATAATTTTTATAATTATTTTTCTCGAAATGTATTTTTTTATTTTTTATTGAAAGATTTTTTTTATATAAAAAAAAATTATTTTGTGTGATTTTTCCATTTGAAGATTTCTTATGGAATAGGTGTTGGGAATAGGAATATTCCTCAAGCAACAATATGGAAAATCTCAATTATGTAGAGAATAGTCATATGGATTCAATGGTTTTAACCTAGGGAGATGTAAGTTACAATAGACCAAGTGATACAAATTTAGTGAAAGAGTTCACAAGGGATTTTTTTCCGTTGGGAATAAAAAAAATATACGCGCCTGTTTGAATCAACAATTATGAACTACCATTTGAACTATCAACCACATGAATAAATCAGCTTTAAAATACCATGTGAGTTTTAAATAAATATCTTAATTATAAATTCATAAATATTAAAAAAATGTTAAACTATTTTAATATTTATTCTTCCCTAATTAAATAAAACTATCTTTTTATTATTTTAATATCAATTTTCTAATTAAATATAATTATTTCTTTATTTTTTAAAAAATAATAAATATTTTTATTTTTTAAATTTACATTAATTATATCAGCTAAATATGAAAGAATATTAAGATAAAATATAATTTAAATTAAAAAATAATATAATTAAATTGAAATATATCTAAAATAAAATTATAATATTTATTTAAGACAGGTGAAGTAATATTTTAAAAATTCAGCAATTAACAATTAAAATTATAATAAAAATCTGAAAATTAGAATTTCTAATTGTCAGTGTTTAACCACTAGCTACTGAGCACTATCATTGAACCAAACGACTCTTATATCCCAAAGAGGCTGCTGCATAGCTAATAGCAACAGTCTCACTCAATTGATTTGATTTGAATTTAAAATTAAAGTTCACAAAAATTAAATTAATCGAATTAAAATTAATATAAATTAAATTGAATAAAAAAAAATTTAAAAAAATAAATTAAAATTTGAATAAATTAAATCGAACCAATCAATTTATTATTTAATTCGATTTAATTTTTGATTGGTTCATTTTTTTTTTCACCCCTTGGTTAGGAGATAACAACATGGACATAACAGAGTCGGAAGGAAAAAGGTTGTTATGTATTTTTACACAGTAATCCCTCATGTCTCTCATTTTATCTATTTAAAATTTTTTATAAAATTTTTAAAAAATTATATTTTAATATTTTTTTATATAATGAATTTATTGATGTATTTTTTATACTAAACAAAAATTATTTGGATAAAAAAAATATATTAAAAATTTTATATATTATATTTAACAGTCTAAATTTAACGTACTTTTAATATTTTTTCCTGTCCAAATATTTTTGTTTAGCATAAAAAAATATATCAATAGATTCATTATATCAAATATTATCAAAATATAATTTTTTAAAAATTTTATAAAAATTTTTAAATAAATAAAATCAGACACATGAAAAACTGCTGTTGCTATATAAAAATACACAGCAGCCCATCTTTATTATTTTCACTTTTTCTTTCATTGCATTTAGATGGGATGCATTTTACAGGAAGATACAACTTTTTACACATACAGGAGAAAATTTAGTATCAAAGATTCAGAAACAGTAAGAGGACCATGTTCCTTTACAATATCAAAGATTGCCCTTGTTATGGTCTGCGTCTGCTCTGGTGGTGTTTTGAGCTCTATTGGTTTCATTTTTGGCTTCGGTTTCGTCGAAAAATACCTATTCGCAGCCTCAAACAAACAAACAAACAAACAAACAGAACCTCTATTTACATTAATAAATGAATTCAGTTAAATATAAAAGTACTTCATTAAAATCAGTGTAATTGTCGCCGGAGCTGCCTTACACCGCCGATGAATCAAAATCGGAGAAGCAAAGACCTCGATGAAAGAGAAGGAACAAGAACCCAAGAAATGAAACGTTCCGTTCCGTATTTGCTTTTACGACAAGTCGCTTTAAGTGAACTGTGTTATAAGCAAAGGGCTTTTTATGTCATAATAAAAACAAAAACAACGGCCAGGATTAACCTGTCATAAAAAATATCCGTAACCCGCCGCCATGATTGTAAAAGCAACATGATAAAACCGCAAATAAGAGAAATGAGAGGGCTATTTTAGCAAAATAAAAATCCAAATCTTCTCCTTCCTCCTCTTCTTCCTCCGGAGATCGGCGTTTACTTCTCCACCGCCAGGGTTTCTCTCGCTCGTTGCTTCTGTCTAATTTCCCCTCTCAATCTCTCCGGTATCCTAATTCCCCTCTCTCTCTCTCTCTCTCTCTCTCTCTCTCTCTCTCTATATATATATATATATATATATATATCTACACTCTAAATCTAGATCAATTTACATCTCTGTCTCTTAATGTTTTGATGACTTTCTAGTGCCGTTTCTATTTTTGGATGATTTTTCTTTTTATCTTTATCTATATATTTAGAACTAGCTTTTTTAGCTTTTGCCCCGTTAATTGATTTATTCTGTATTGATTTGGACTATTTGGTGAATGAAATTAATTTTCTACTTGAGATTTTGGAAACAGATTATTTCATCGTTCTTTCTTGATTTATTCTAATTTTTGTTATAATTAATGGATTGATGCACTTAAATGCTGGTTTGATGTTCAATATTATAATGCATCACTCTTTTCCCCATTTCAGTAAATAAAAATGGTCATGGTACTGATCTAAATTGTCTTCACATACTGTGTTTATATCTGATTTGGGTTATTTCTGCTTTGACTATGCTTAGCGATAAGATAAATGCTAAGCGATAGTAAAAGAATAGGATAAAGAAGTGGCATATAATACTAATAGAAGAGGAAACTGGGAGCAATTTTAGATGCTAAATCAGTTGTGCAGCTTGTAACCCAGTTAGTAAATTTAGGTTTTCATGTAATCTGGCAAGCAAAACTGATGTTTTGGTCATTTAGCACTAGTTGGATGCATGTTTAGTAGTTCAATGCATTTCTATGACTTTATAGCATTGTTGGGCAATTTACTGGCTTAAGGTACTCTTTTATTTTATTTTTTTCTTCATGGCATCAGAATAGCATATTATTATTGGAGTGCATACCTTTTGCAAGTTTAAGTTTGGTTGAGGCATTTGCATTAGATTTTCTGTTATTACTAACTGCCTGATCTTGAGGAATTTCTTTCTGTTTTTGGGTGTGAAGTGAGTTTAGGGGATTGGTAATTTCACTACTTGTTTGTACTGGTATGTGCTTTCCAGGCGTGCTGCCTCTTTGAAAGGACAACAATTGACTTTCATAGAGATTGATCATTGTTTGAAGTTTGTTTTGAGTTATAAATTTTATTTAGTGGATTTGGCTAGGATCTTTTAGATATGATATCATCTTACTGAATAGGAGATTAAGGTGGAAAAACTGCAAAATTTTAAATGATTTAACTCTTTCAAAGTTATCTGTGCTGAGATTCGCACCTCGCATATATCTAATTCAGCATGTGGCTGGAGTCTGTTAACCAGTTTTGAGAAAGAATATTGTAAAAATATATGTCCGGGGTAAAAGCCTGAATTCATGATATAGAAGTGTTATGGGAGGAAACTCGATTCATAAAAGACCATTTAAATGCTTAGTTTTAATAGAATTTTAATATTAGAATAAATGAACTCATAGTCCTTGATAAAGTTTCCAAATTGTGGAAACAAGGGAAAAATTTATGGAGAACAAAGAAAATGATACAAGTGCAGTTTAATGTATATATCCTTGCAACATATATATGCAAGAGTTGGATGTAAAATTATTTAGGACTCCTTCAAAGATGTCACACATAAGAATTTATGTGGGTTGAATTTGGATGATATAGTGTAATTTTGTGTATTTTCATGGTTAAGGTACTTGATAAACCAATTATGTTAGTGCTTGGAGCAAAAAAAATAAAAAAAAAAAAAAAATACTGAAGTTTCTCCAAACATTTTCAAGTACTTACTGTGTAACTTTGTCATTTGAGTTACCCTCTGAAACTAATATATGATCCAGAATTTCATGCTCTTTCGTAGTGGTCTAGAATCAAAACTACTCAATTGAAACTAATATTTGTTACATTTGCAATCTCATCATCAACTGCACCTTCATTCATTATTACCTCAACTATTCCTGAAATTCTGGAGGCATTTACATTGCTCTAACCTTACTAAAGAAATGCCAAAATTTGAATTTCTGATTTCAAAAACCTCTTGACATTTGGCAAGCTATCACTTGAATTTTTGCTTTTTACAGAATGAATTAGATGATATTTAACATTTTCAAATGCCTTGCACTTTAATCTCATTTTAAAAATATAACATACTTTAGTCTTTGCATTTTTAAATAGAATAACTTTCCAGTCTCAGATTTTTTACATGAAATGACCTTTAATCCTTGAATTTTCATGTATGGTACACTTTGAGTTGGACTTAAGGGTGTACCATGTGAAAACTCTGGGTCAAAATGTTTTTTTTATTTTTATTTTTATTTTTATTTTATTTTTTTACTTTTTTATTTTTTAAAAAATGAGGAATTAAATTGCAATTAAGGGCTCAAAGTTTTTCCTACAGTAACTTTTTTTTTTCCTTGTACTTTCTTCATAATTTGCCTTTTTGACCACAGAGCAGGAGTGGTAAATTACAAAGTGAAGTACTGTTCACTCTTTTTTATTTTCAAAAAAAAAAAGTCACCACTTTTAAAATTTGCTACATGATAATAAATTTGCTACATAATAATGAAAAGTTCTATGATGACTTCTTAATTCGTTTTGAAAAGGATTGGAATCCAGTGTATATGTTACTAAATTTCAAGTGTTTTTGTAATTTACCCGTCCTTAAATGCACTCGGCTGGATGTAAATACTAATGTAACGAAAGCCTTATAAAAATTTGTTGATTTGCAAATGAATACCAGACAATTAGGCATCAAAGTTTTGTTGATTCAAAATAAGAATACCGAAAATTTAGAAGAAAAGTTCCTTCAAAGAGAGAAATATATTATTCATTCAAAAGCTGTCTCTAAACCTTAAGGCTTACAAAATTTATATAGAAAAGCCTCCAAAAGCCCTGGAAGTCAAAATTATTGATTTTTTCCCAAAAAGGAAAGAAATCAAACAAATTACATTATTATGAAGGCCTAATCATAACTAGGAAAATGCCCCAAAAGGTACCTTAAACAAAGCTTCTTACCAAAAGTAACTTAGAAAACAAACTTTAGCAAAAATGGAAAAAAAGAAGAAGATAAAAATGCAAAAACAGAGGCTTAAATGAAGGAATTTGATTGAAAAAAAGATGCGCAACAGTGCTAAAAGGCGGTGAGCCTGAATTTTTGGCCCGTTTCCCGTCGGACTAGGCCAAAGTCAAGCTCAGATTCCAACATCGCCAGTAGCCAATTTCTTTGATTTTGACCCCTTTGCATGGTCAAAGCGATCCAGAAACTCCAATGCTTGCAAATCCGCATTAACTTCTGATGCTTTTTCCATCCCATGCTTAACATTTACTATTTCATACCTGCTTTTCTTTTTCCCTAATGTTGGATTCTGTATATATTTATTACAGGCTCTTCATTGCATTATTTTTAAGCTAATTGTTCCTGTAGCTTCTGCCTTGGCTGTTGTTCTTGCTTTATTCCTTCATCTATGGTGTATCTACGAGGCATATAATTCTTGCTTTTTTTTTTTACTCTCTAATTTTATAATGTGGGAGCAATTAGCTGGCTTCTGATGCTGATCCATCCTGGTATTTGATGCTCATATTGATGATTTAAGATGGTGCTTGTAGGCCAAATCATTTGGTCCTCATACTAGATTTTTCCTGTGACCCATTAATTGTGCAGCAGGTAATAGATCTGGATTAGGGCCTTTTATTTTTTTTTCCTCATTAAAAATTCTACTTACTAAAAACAAATTATTTTGCGGCGCTCTTTTCTTTTTTTAACAAATCTAGAAGTTAAGTACATCAAAGTGCTGAAGGGGTTTGATTTGGTAGAGTCCCCAACACTTTATCCAGCTTTTGATAAATTTCCCACAGAAGTAATGTGTCACCTAAAAGCTTCTATTAGTTTGTTTCCTTGTAATGCATTGGAAAGATGCTTTGAGGGGAATGATGGCAACCTCGGATACATGATATTTCATGCTGATGATTTCGGATATCAGTTTTGACCATGATCATTTCATGATATGAGCCAATGATTGTTTTACTTGTTCGCAATTGCTTGTTTCTTTATTTCTTTTATCAATAGCTAAAATTAAACACAAGGCCCTGTCCACACTGCTTTCCTTGTTGCAAACTCTCCATAAATATCACCAATGACAAATTTTGTTCTTGCATCTCTTTCACGTCACCGTGCTGAGTTTTTTTTCAGTAAAAAGTGATGAAAGTTTTTCTCTTCTTACTTTCAGGCAGGTGCTTTGTATCTCAAACCATCGATATACTGAATAGAAAAGTGAAAATGGATCTGAATCCCATTAAGGATGCATTTGATCGCATTGCAAAGAAGCAGAGGCTGTCTAGTTCTAAAGCTCAAGAAGTGATTGACCAGGTCATGCAAGTAATTCAAAAAGCAGTAGAAACAATCCGGTCTGAACACTCTGTTTATGAATTTGACTACAAATCTGTTCTTAGTGAACTTAATAAAAGGCTGCAAGAAATTTCTCCTCTCAGTCAGCTTGAAGGCTCGCAGAAGGAACTGAATATGGCCCTGAGCAGATACCCAAAGCAGCTCGAGAAATTGTTCAACCCAGATATATCGAAGGCTTACAGAAACATTGACTTTGATACTCACACTGTCAACCAGATAATTGCAGGCCATTTCTACCGACAAGGCATGTTCAGCATTGGTGACTGCTTCATAAATGAGGCCAAGGAACCAGAATCTACTGTAGCAATGAGATCCCTGTTCTCAGAAATGTACCTGATAGTGGAAGCTATGAAGGATAGAAACCTAGAGCCTGCACTAAAGTGGGCTGCTACCAACTCAGATAAGCTTAAAGAAAATGGGTCAGACCTTCAGCTGAAACTTCATCGATTGCAGTTTGTGGAGATACTGCAAAATGGAAGCAGAAGTGAAGCTCTTACATATGCTAGAACTCATATTGCTCCTTTCGCTTCCAACCATTTGGGTGAAATCCAGAAGCTCATGGGCTGTCTCCTGTGGGCTGGAAAGCTCGATCATTCCCCATACTCTGAATTACTGTTACCGACTAATTGGAACATGGTGGCTGATGAGCTAACCAGGCAATTCTGCAATCTTCTGGGGCAGTCTTTCGAGAGCCCATTGAATGTGACAATAGCAGCAGGATTTCAAGGTTTACCACCTCTGTTGAAGTTCATGACTGTGATGGCAGGAAAGAAACAGGAGTGGCAGTCAATGAAGCAGCTGCCAGTACCAGTGGAGCTGGAGAGAGAGTTTCAGTTCCATTCTATCTTTGTATGCCCAGTATCCAAGGAGCAATCGACAGAGGAGAACCCGCCAATGTTGATGTCCTGCGGCCATGTGCTGTGCAAGCAATCTATCAATAAGATGTCAAAAAATAGCTCCAAAATCTTTAAGTGCCCCTATTGTCCATCCGATATCGATGCAACCCAGTGTAGGCAACTATCTTTTTGATGTGTACTCTCACGTGTACATTGAGTTGTATCAAACTTCTCTCTGTCCTTAAATGTATGAAATTGTGTAGAAGCTGGTGGTGGTTTGTTGTGTAGGCCAGGGTATGGTGACTGTGTCGAATCTGGTCTGTTGTGTACTGTTTCTTGATGCATTTGTTGTAAATAGACATTCTTTCACATTTATGTTGGGAATGGAGAATTATTTCCAGGATATATTTGGAAGTTAGTTTTTCTGACTGCATATGGCAGTGTAGTTTTTCTGACTGCATATGGCAGTGGGCCCTAGCCAGTATGCAGTCTGTAGCAAGTCCCTCACTAGAGCCACTGCTATCGGTCTTGTGATGGCTGTGTGTGGCTTGTGAAGGAATGTCCTTTCGGCGAAGGTAGGGGCCCAATTCCCATTATCGATTATTGGGCCTGGAACTCATCAAGTACTGTCAAGTCGCCCATGCTAGCTTTTGCCAACCCAAAAGGATTTATTAACATTCTTCTTCCTTATTATTTTATTATTATTATTATTTTTGTTAGAGTTTCATATATCTTAATCACAAATCAAGATTTATTTAACATTATTATTTGAATTATTACTGAGAAATTGCTATAATGAAATGTTGATTAAATTTATTTTAAAGAAAAATTTCATATATTCTAAAAGTATGAAAACAGTTGATCAATACTTCTAAATTACTATTTCCAATGACATAAAATTGCTAGTTTTTTTAGAAAAACAATTTCAAGATTAATGCCAACCATACTTTGACTCTCCAAGACATCCTTTCATTATCCAAACTTTCTTAGAATATTTTACACAATTGGTATGTTTGCTTGTTTCCATATTGCACCATTTAATAAAAAAAGAAAAAGGTAGCACGAACTCATCAATGCCACTAAAAAGCTTTAGAAAGTATGCGCAATTTAAGGAAATCATCAATGCATCCCCCTAAAAAGTACAAGTAAAAAACTCACCAAATACCCCTTTTAAGCTCAAGTTAATGTCACCTCTTTTTTCAACTTCACACAAATTTAGGCTTCTCTTGAAAAGGCTTCTTCTACACTATCCTTTTCTCTTTTCTTTTTTCTTTTTTTTCTTTTTACTCATAAACTTATAATCAAACCATAAATTATATATTAAACACAAAAGAAAATATGAAATTGATTGATAATAAAATATACTTTTTTTTTATTGATTAGAGTTCAATTCTTATATCAAATTAAAAATAAATATTTTTTTATTTTAATTTAAATTTACTGTCTTTAATCGGATTAAGGAAGTAAACTTATTACATTCAGTATATAAAAACAATCAAATAAAAAAAAAATCCTGCGAATTTGGAAAGGGATTGAAACTTAAAGGTTCTAATTTCATGATAAGGTGGTCCTGAATCTTGGCATGTGATTAATGGAGCAATTAGGTTTTATTTACTATTTGTTACTCATAATTCGTTCGTATGTTTACTTCATTGCCCTTTTTTTCAAAGGCAAAAACATTCTCAATCTCAAAACTTTTCACTTTTTAATTCTCTATAATTTATTTTTTATTGATTAAATTTTTAAATTTTTATTTTTTTATATATCAAATTTCTTTTACGAAAATTTATGAGAATGTACTGCAACCCGCATTAAAAGAGCATGAATAAGTATAAAAACTCCTGAGACTGATTTAATAACATGAAAAATGAAAAAAAAAAAATTAAAAACAAAGAAAACGACAACGTTTTTATAGCACTCAAATTAAAAAGAACAGAAAAAAGAAATAAACGACATTGTTTCTCAAATCCTCTTCCTCTCTTTCCCATTGTCGTCGCCACCATTTCTCCTCTCCCTATACTTCTTAGTGTTCATCACCTCATCTACAAAAGAGAGTTTCTTGATTAATAATGCAAATAAAGACAGAAAAACCAACAAGCCCAAAGAAGATGACCAAGACCGCTCTCTTCGACTTGATTGCGGCAGCATGTGGAGTCGGCACCGACTGAGACGCTGTAGCAACAGCCACTGCAAGAGCGGCCCTTGACTTTGCATTCGATCTCACCCCACCAAACAGAGAAGACAAGTGAATTGAGTCGTGTCTGGTGAGAATTATCACCCAAAAGCTGAAATTGGGAGAGTTTTAAGGATTTTGTGGAGTCTTCTAAAACGACATCATTTTGAGAGAGACCGATAGTACCATGCCAAAATATAAAGTAAAAATGAAGGAGGAAGACAAAAACAAAGAAAGCAGTGAAGAAAGATGGAAATGAGCCATAGCCAATACAATAAATATGGCTGCCAATTTGGATTCGCTTCAGAAACTATTACTGAAAAAAGTTGTCTCTGTGGATGAAAAGACCTTCGCTAAAGCCTCTCTCAGTTCTGAACAAACTCGTACAATCAAGGTTTTTTCAATTTTTGATTTTGGGAATTTTCTATTTTTATGCGACCATGACCATTTTCTTGATCTGGGTTTCATTGTAGACGAAGCTTGTTTGTGTTACTCTTGATTGTGAATGATGACATAGTTATTTTTGATAACTGTGTCTTTCTCCTCTCTATTTTTTATGGGTATTGATGTATTGTGTTTTATCATCTGCGAGAATAGTGAATTGTAATTTTTTCTTGGATTAATTTGATTGTAGTAGAACAAGTTTTATAATTAATGAAGGTTTATTAGTTGATTGGGAGGCAAAGATGGTAGGAAGCAACATGAGGCAGAGTTGATAGAAAAGACTAGGTGCAGGGGGTTCCAATTGAGAGGAGAAAAATTGAATTCGAGTCCTATGAAAACGTTATCGTTATTTTTGTTTTTTATTTTTTTTATTTATCATGTCAATAAATCAGTTTTAGTTTATATCCTGTCACGCGTTCTTACGCGCATTCTCGTTAGTTTCCGTAAAAAATTAACTTGATGTATTAAAAAATTAAAATTAAAAGATTTAATTGATAAAAAATTAATAGCTAAAAAATAAAAAATAAAAAATTCAAGAAACCTGAGAATGTTTTTTGCCTTTTTTCAATGTACTAACTTTCAATTACATATTCACACATAAAAATATTCTTATCTTGAAAAGAAGAAGAAAGAGAATTGAAAGGAGATTTGGTGAATAATATAAATACCGATGTGGGAAAAGGATCAAAACATAATTGATTTTACACTTTTTTGGGATTTATTGAAATGATTATATTTCCACAAGCACTATGGGAACCAAGCAATCTTATTATTAGTAAAACCATTTATTCTACCCAATCAATATATATGCACGAACCTTACTCTTATCATCTCTCCAAATTTTTTTTTTATATTTATAATTTTTGTGTATCGACCAAATTGATTTGGGTTTTCTCACTACTAGTGCGCAACACACGAGAGGCACAAAATAACAAAGAAAAAGAAAAATCAATCATTTCTCAGGTGTCAACACCAAACTCCTTAATCAAATGTTTTCTTGGCTTATATGCAAAAAATCAATCATTTTTCATATTCAAAACCAAATAAACCAACAACCCCTATACATTCTTATTCAACCAAAACCCATATTAAGTAAATTTTTTTTTTTTGGTTTGGTGCAAAATAAACAGGATGTGCCTCACAGCCCTAATCAAAATATTGTGTAGGGTACTCGCACATCTCACTGTTCTTTTTCCAACAGAAAGAGTCTAGTGGTCCGATATTATTATGGACCTGGATTCACTCGATCATTTCCTTTAAAAAAAAAAAAATATTTTTATAAACTTTATATATTTCTTTGTATTACAAAATACACTAATTTTTCTTTTTGGAAAAAATAATAATCAAAATCTAGCATTTTCAAAGCCGTGCAAATCGCTCACTCTATTCATATGCTTCCTCGTAATCGCCACTTTAGCCAATCTCTCCGCGGCTCGCCAAGCCGATGTCGGCATAAGCGGCTCCGGCTTCTCCTCCACTTGATTACTGCTCCCCCTCTGCTTCCGGTTGTGCATTAGGTGTTGCCTCCGTCTGTGAAGCTCACCGAGCTCCACCTCTAAGGTTTCTAGATTCTTGATAGCGGAGCCATCACTCGACTGTAATAATAAAGCTCGAGCTGAGGATAACAAATGATAAGCTCCAGATATATCGTTGTGATCCATTAATCGCCGAGATTCAGCTACTGTTCTTATGGTGATGTGGAGGCCTCTCAGCCGTTGGATATTTGGTACTGATGATCGAACTGCTTGAGAGCGAGGTATTAACAGTGCTTGTTCTTTAGATAAGATTGGCTCCTGGGAAGTTGAATCTTTAAACGATAACCGAACGGATAACACACGGCGGGACCCAATCGAAGAAGAGGGCACTTTCAATTCCACGAGTAATTCTCTCTCTTCCTCAGCGTGGAGATCTCCGAGTCGAATCGAATCGGGTCCAAACACACTGGGTCGACTGGTTACTGAATAAACCGCTGCTATTTCTGCTGGAGCTGAACCGATAACAAACCCGAGTTTAAGCTTAAGATCCTGAACCACAACCCTTAATAATCGAACCACGCACTTGGCCAATGCATCCTCAGGCTGAGCGTTATTGCACGCGGTCATGTATCCGAAGCTAATGGAGTGCACTGGGATTTCCAGGGGAGAAAAAAGCGTGGACGACACGATCGATGATGTACGCTTCTGAGTAAATGAGTTAATGTGGGACCGGTCTTCCTGACCGTTAGATAGAATGATGATGCTGGCAACGGGATTTTTTACTCGGCGATCTTCAATTACTTTCGCGGCCTTCTTTAGCGCGTCGTTTGCACTCATGCCTTGTCCAGTACTCCCAAGCGCGTCGACAATCTGACGCGCCGATCTCCGTCCTTCTGCTGTCATCCTCCTTAAAGGCAACAACCTCTTGGAGGTGGCGGAGAACGCCACAATCGACAAACGATCCGTGGAATTAAGCGTAGATATAATCAATTGCATCGCCCGCTTCATCATTTGTGACTTCATCCCGCACATCCTCTCACTCACATCCAGCACTGTCACTAAATCAATAGACGATCGATTCACCGCCGGAGACGGTGGCGCTTTTACTTTTAAAACCACAACTTGGGTCTGGTAACTCCTCCCAACAGTAACAATAGGAGATTCCGGCAACAAAGTGATTTCCACATTTTTACCATTAACGGTGACATGATTAGTAACTTTTACTGGAGGAGCTGGATTGACAAAGAAGCCTTGAAACTCTTCTTCTTCCTCTTCGATGTCGTTTTCTTCTAATTCAGGTATAGGATTAAAGAGAGAACCAGGAGAAGGAGACATGAGAGGCTCATCGTCATTGTAGACTCTCAAGTTCTTGATTTTTGAAAAATCTTTAAGCTTTCCATGATCTTCTTTCATGATTTCTGATTGTTTATGGTGAATAGAGAGCAAAGGCAGTTCTTTCCAGGTGGCGCTGCAAACAGGGCAAATAAGGAGTTGCTGCTTTTTCACGTGTGTAGCTACGCAAGGGAAGTGAAACATATGGCTACATTCTGCTGTGAAAATCGCAGTTCCTTGCCCGCTTTTCACACTCTGCAAACATATTCCACATCTACTCTGCCAAACAACAACAAAATCAAAATTTTAATATCTGTGTATTTGGTTTTATAATAGATATTGAGGATTATTTACTTACTTTGGAGAGGCGGGGGCTGCCTTTGAGAAGGGAAAAGCTGGAAGGTGATTTTGGGGAGGTGGGATCAAAGAAGTTAAATAACCTTGGGCTGATGGACTTTTTTGGTGTTGAAGTTTTGCAATGTAGTTTTGGGCTATTAGGTACTGAGGATGTAGGAGTTGTGGCTGTGGTGGTGGTAGTTGTGATTGTTCTGCACCGGAGACTTGGGCTTGATACGGGTTGAGATTGTAAACGAGGTGTTGATGGATTGGAGAAAAATCCAAACTTGGAGCTTATTGGGCTATGGCTGTTAGCAGCTGCGGAAGCGGCGGTTTGTGTGGTGGTATTATCGTCGCAATGTTGTTTTTGCTTCTCGGTAAATACTGGGGGTTCTCGTTCTTTAGGAATTGAAGTGCAAAACGCCCTTCTCCAACCTGTCACCATTGTCAAAGAAAATCAAATTCAAGACTTTTTTTTTCTTTTGTTTCTCTATGGATTAATGGGTGGTTGTTTAGTTTGGGTGAAATGGAGAAGAATAAATGGATTGAGCTTGAAGATGAAGAAGAAGAGTGAGTAATTAAGGAGAGACAAAACAAGTGAAGGCAAAGTGGATTCTTTTGTTTTTCTATTTCTCTTAATTAATTTGTTCTTTTGCTGTGTTCTTTCTATCTTTCTGTTTCAATAGCTCCCAAAAGATCACTGAATTGAAAAGTTCTCACTGTAGCTGCCAAAAGTTTTAAAAGCTCTCTGCTCTCTCTCTCTCTCTCTATAGGAAATGGGACATGTTAATACCCAATAATCGAATACAAATAATATATGCTAGTATATATATTATTGAAAGGCTTTTTCACCAAAAAAAAAAAAAAGAAACATCAAAAGAGGAGGAATTGTATATTTAAAGCAAAGTTGGTATTGGGATTTGCGTGGAAACTGGCAAGTGTAGGTTTGTTACGGAGCGAGGGGTGCCGTGTGATGTGTCTCATTCTAATTATTGAAAAAATTTTATAAAATTTTAAAAAATTATATTTTGATAGCATTTGATATAGTTAATATATTGATATATTTTTTATACTAAATAAAAATTATTAAAACAGTTAAAAATATATTATATATGTGTTAAATTTAGACCGTTAAATATAATACATAAAATTTTTAATATATTTTTTTCTATCCAAATAATTTTTATTTAGCATAAAAAATATATCAATAAATTCATTACATCAAACACTATCAAAATATAATTTTTTAAAAATTTTATAAAAATTTTTAAATAACTAAAATAAAATACATCAGAGCAGCCCCTCAGCCCTCCCGTTACCTACAATAACAAGTCAACTGATTGGGCTCTGTTTTTTTTTTCTTGTAATTTTTGCATTAATTTAAATACTTCTATTATTTTGTTTTTAGTATTTAAAAATAAGATTTCAACTTCACATTTCAGAGCCAACGAGATTTGATGCAATGGAGCATATGCCGGATTAAATCTTATTTTTTGGTAAATTATAAAAATAAATATCAATATATAAATAAATAAATAAATTTATTATATTACCTTGATTTAAATTTTTATGATTAAAATAATTTAATAAAAAATATTATTAAATAATTCACTTTATTCAAATTACCTAAATTACTCATTTACTAAATTTTTTCATAATATTAGAGTGAATTTTTATTATAGCCTATCAAATTATAAAATTACCTACTAAAATATAGACAGAATTACTAGTAATTTTATTATATTGCCTTGATTCAAATTTTTATTGTTAAGATAATCCAACAAAAAATATTACTAAATAACTCACTCCATCCAAATTATTTAAATTGTACCTTTAATAAATTTTCTCATAATATAAGAGCGGGTTTCTATTTTGGCCTACTAAATTACAAAATTACCTATTAAAATATAGATAGAATTACCAGTGGGTTGGTAACCCATTAAACTACCATAATACAAAATTTATCAATAGATTGGTAACCTATCAAAATATCAGAATATATAATTATTAGTGGGCTGATAATCTATCAAACTATCAAAATATCGATCTACTTGAATTATCAAATGACAACTGAATTAGACTAGTTATCACTTAAGGAAAATATTAAAATAAATTAAATCTCACATTAATAAATTATAAAAATAAATATCAACATATAAACAAATAAAGAATTTTATTATATTAGTAGCTTGATTTAAATTTTTTATAATTAAAATAATCTAATAAAAAATATTACTAAATAACTAAATCTCTTTAAATTATCTAAATTATCTCTCTAATCAATTTCTACAGCATTGAATTTGAGAGATTTCATGTTGGTTCCTGCCTATATTGAGTTTGAGTTGTATGCATATATGGTTTTGATTTTTCTACTTCAGCATTATATTTAGCTTCTATCTTTGATAAAACAAAATTCAGATTTCAGAAGTATTTTTATAATTTCATTAAGATATGATTCAGAGTTATCGAAATTGTCGTCACAATAGTAGAAAAATCTTCTAATGGAAATTGAATTTATTCAAATATATATGTATATATATATATATACAGGGTATCTGACCTTGTTAAGGGCACCTTGGATTCACTCTTTCGTCTAACTCTATGCAAAGTTACCAAATTTTCACAAGCAAATTTGATGTCTCATTCTCACCAGGCCACTAGTGACTGATGTTTAATGATATCAGTTTTCAACGCTCTCTCCACTATTTTGTTTGATTGTGAAGTAAATGGGAGAGATCTTCAAGATTTGGATAAAGTGATGATATGGGTATTGAATGTTATTTTAATTATTATTATTATTATTATTAATGTATTAGGATATATGAATATGAGTTTGATAGAAAAAAGAAAACAGTTATGATTTTTTTTAGACATCATAAATATTCATTTTCTTAAAATATTTTTATGGTTAACATTTTCTTGATAAGAGTCTAGATTTTGAAATTTAGAATTTAAGATATCGAAAAAAGAAAATAATTAGGATATTTTATTTTTTTATTTTTATTTTATTTTTTTGATGTGTCATGTGTATTTATTTTTTTAAAATATTTTATTCATTAATATTTTTTTTTATAAATAATATAATATATAAAAAAAATATGAGATATAAACATAAAAAACAGAATATTGTACTAAAAAAAATTACAAAATAGATACATGATATTAAGAAAGCAATCCCTAGGTAATGAGAAAGCAGAGAAAATGGACTGATCCAATAAGATTATTATTATTATACAACGCAGGTCTTATCCTAATTATAAATTATGAAGTAATTTAATACCATAAATATTGTAGATTTGAACTAACCCAGTTCAATTAATCCTGTTGAGAATTGAATGAGCTATAAAAAAAAAAAGGGTTTTGATGATATTATGTATGCAGTGGATTTGATTCAGTCAGATTTCAGGGTACATAGTACAATTTTCAGTTGAGAAGTGAAAGAGATCATATGATCAAATGTTATGAGTAAATTTACAAACTTTCTATAGATTATTACAATGTAAAAAAGGAAATATATATATATATATAAAATAATTATTTATTTTTTGATGGGTAGAAAGAAATGTTAAATAAATTTATATACAATACGTAATTTCTATGATATAGATTTAACACATTTAATATTTTTTCTATTAATTTGAAAATTTAATTAGCATATACTACATAAAGAATTAAAGATTATCCTTCTAATTTTATTTCATCCAATAATTAATTTTCAACATTCAAATATTTATTATTTTTACCATTTAAAAGTGGAAAATTTAATTATAACAAAGGGTAGCAAGAAATTAAAGTAAATAACAATAAGTAATTAATTAAAAATTTGTAGCAAATTTCATTTTCCAAAATCATAACCAATAATCAATTATCAGATTTTCCATTTTTATTTTATATATTTTTTATAAAATTTTGTCTCTTATTTATAAAATTGAAATAAGAGAGATTTTCATTAAGTCATATACTTTAGTAAATTGTTAGGTAATCGTCAAGTAATTGAGGTTTTAAAGTTTATATATTATTATTTACCTTCATCTCTTCTAAATTGAAAATAAAAGCAATTTTACAAATACTTTTTCATTGTGTGTGTATATATGAATATTTACACTAAACCTTGTTGATGAAATTCACTCTTGTCAATATATTCATGACAAAAATCTTAAATTATAAACTAATTAATGAGATTAAATATTAAGTAATAATTATTTCATGAGATGAATATAATAATTAATTAATTAAATTATAGGCAGATATGAAGTTAAAAAATTAATTTTGGATGAATTGAGAAAATTTTTTATATAAAAAATTAAGTTTGGGTGGGTTGATGATTTTTTTTTTTTTTTTTTTTTTTTTTTTTTTTTAAATCTGAGTTTAAGTGGGTTAGATGAATTTTCTTATACAAGTTAATGAGATTCTTTTGAAATGGGTAGGCAAAATTTACCTGGCCATCTCTGTTTTCCTCACTGTTTATAAGTGTATACTGTAATCATAAGTTAAATTACTATTTATTAGTTTATAGTTTAACATCAAGTTAAACTAAAAAATTTCAATATCCATTCAGAGATACATAAATATTTTTTAATATTTTAAATAAAATTTAATATATTAATATTTAAATATGAATTTTCACTTTTTTTTATATATAATAATAGAGATAGTTGTCATTTACAAAAAATAAATTACATTGTTAATGAAAACTAAAATAACCCATTCATAAAAAATAAATTACATTGTTAATGAAAAATAAGATATATAATTTTTTAATCATAAACCATTATTTTCAGATATAACATTAAAAGGGAAAAAATCTCTTTCCATAACATAATTTCAAGGACATCAATAGCAAAATCCAAGAGGAAAAGACAAAATCAAGAGAAAATCCATAAATCTGTCTTGAAGAAGTAAGAAAATTTCCTAAAAACAACTCAAAGAAAAATATAAATCTTAATTGGAAATTCATTTTTTTAAAAAAAAAATTAATTTAAAAAGGGAGAAAGGATGAGAATTGAGGAGAGTGAGAGGAGTTATTTTCAAGAATAAGAAATGATGTTTATCATTTCATTTGAAGAGAATGATGAATATATCTTTAGGGAAATTATATAATATTATATGTGATTTCAACTAAAAATTTTAATTGGAATAACATATCAATATCATGTTAATACATGATGATATAATTTATTATTATTAATAACCATTTAAAAAAAATATAATTCACGAAAAAATGAATTTGTTAGACTCATGAAATTTATTATAAAAATATATTTTTATTATTTAAAAATTTAATAAAATTGAATATAATATTATAAAATTTAAATTTAATACAATATAATGTATTTTTTATTTTTACATAAAATGCAAATTAAATAAAATTTCTTTTAAATTTTTCACTTGATTTTTCTAAAATAAATAAAAATTATATTATATATTTTAAATAATAAATTATAATTTTATGATAAATATAAAAATATATTGATGATTTTTCATATCATACATTTTTTTTATTTATTATAAAAATAAAAAAATATTATATTATATTATATTTTAAATTTTAAATTTTATAATATTATATTAAAATTTTTATGTAAATTTTATTAAATTTTTAAATAATAAAAACTCTTTTTATAATAAATCTAATGGGACTTGTTAGCCAATCTATTCGTGAATTGTATTTTTTAAGTAGTTATTAATAATAACATTAATAGGTTTATCATTCCAATTAAAATCTTTTATTGGAATCACGATTTGGTTAGTTTGGTATGAGCTGATGAACATTGGGTATTGTACAAATTCAATGAATACAAGTAAAATTTCCAAATTGCTGTTAGGGTTTTTAGGTCAAGCAATATATGCGATTGCTTGAAGCATTACACTCTAGGTATCTAGTTTGAAATACCTAGCATGCTGCTCCCAGCTAGCATATATATAGGTTTACACTAGGGTTAAACCAGTTAATGGGCTCTTACCCATTAGGCCCACTACAAAAGTCCTTTACCTATTAGGATTTATATTAGAACATATATTAGGTTTATTTAATAAACCCAACAATCTCCTCCTATGTTCTACATATAATTCTTTTCAATAGATAGATAATATAATGTTCAAAATAAAATATTGAATCGTTATATCACAAAAAGATTCATTACTCAAAATATGAATTTTTTAAGCACACTATCAATTTTAGAAATAAACTAAATTGATTCAAATAAATTAGATATATAAATAATAAATATTCCAACATAGAGTTTTAGAAATTTAACTAAACTCAATCAAACATGGGCATTTTCACTTGTAAGTGAACTATTTATTCAACTGAAAAAGAAAATATAATAGTCCCCCACAGTCCAGAGCTTTTAGAGGAATTATTCATCAAGTA
>CANXYC011286377.1:0-39431 GCA_948193065.1 Aleurites moluccanus
GATATATAATGATGTTGAGATGGATGTTGAATTTGAGAATTATTGATGGAGATCCAGGAGGGATCAATAGATGAGATGAATATGGATTGTATAGAAGTGTTGTTTCTTTGTTTCTTATTTTTGGGCATAGTCCTATTTTAGGGGGAAATACTGTCGAATTTTCTTCAGTATTTTCATATTTATTTAAGTTATAGTTGTTTGTTGCATGCCATATAGATAGTCTATTGGGTTTTACGTAGTACTTGTCGCTTATGCATCACCCGTACCCTAGGACCGTCACGACTTCCGAGATAGGTCATGACAGATGCACTAGATTAGTTAGCAAATCTCCACTAACTAATAAAAAATTCAAAAACCAAATCAGCTTTTCATTCTTCATCACCAACCCGTGTACCATAAGCCAACAAAAAGAAATTTCCCTCTTCTTTCTTAAGCATTTCGGCCATTGGAGAATTCTTAGAGCTTTTGGAGAAATTCTTTGAACTTTGAGAAGAATTTATCCTCTCATCTCCTCTATTTCTTCCATTAGTTTCAACTTCAAGCTTGGTGGAGCCATTGGAGAGTTAGGGTTCGGTCAACTTGTGGAAGTGGGTAAGTATGTCCAACAAATTCTGTTGGTTAGTGATTTATTTGCCTTTGAATGATGATTGGGATATTTGAATGGTTGAATTTGAATGATGATTGGGAAATAGGTTAGTGGCCGAATCCATTTGTGCAAATTTGGGGAAATTTGTTTTCCTAGTTCTAAGGTGCACAAATTGATGTTGTATACAAGTTAAATGGATAGAATAAATGGTGATTAAATACTTACCTCTACACAATTTACTCTTGAGTTTCCTTTAATAATTTGCTTAACAATAATCTCCTTAATTTTCTTGGTTTTCTTCTCCTATGAAATTTTCCCAATACTCAATATGATTTCTTAAAATTTAACCATCTTATAATTTCTATTTTTTATTCCCAACATTAATGTAGTTCAACTCTTAAAGAAAATCTTAATTTAATTTCAAAATTATTGTTCATGTCACTATTCATGACAGCCTATAAATTCTGATTTCTCCTATATTAATTAGCATTAATAATCTCAAAATACTTGTAATAAATTCTATATATCCTTAATTAACTATTTTAACTACCAGAATTTATTAATCTAAAAGAAAATGATATTTGAAGAAAATTTACCTTATTTCTCCAAAACTAATTTTCTTGAGAAAATCTGCTTGAAACTGATGATTGATGCCTTATAAGATGATAATCTAGAGATTTAATGCATAAATTTTGAGTATTAATGTATTAGAAAAATAAATGGAACTAATCTGAGAAGAATAGAAGAAGAACGAAGAGAAAAATAAAAAAATCGTGAAAAGAAATCACTACTGGGCACTGGTTAAATAGGCTATTGCCTCAAAATTTTCACTCGCCAACTCGCCTTGCCAACCTGCCTCGGCAATGCCACCTCGCATAAGCCAGCTCGCAATTCCCACTTCGCCAATCCGTTCCGGCAATGCCACTTCACTAATCCCACTTCGCATGTCCAATTCGCATATGCCACCTCGCATATGCTGCCTCGCCAAACTCTCCTCGCGAACTCCTCTTCGCATATGCCGCCTCGCATATGCCACCTCGCGAATTCCGCTTCGTATATGCCGCCTTGGCAATGCCTCTTCGCCAAGCTGGCCTCACCTAACTCCACTTCGCATATGCCACCTCGGAAATGCCTTTTTGCCAAACTCCTTTTCGCCAAACTCAACTTTGTATATGCCACCTCGCATATGCCTCTTTGCCAACCTCGCCTCGACTAACTCCACTTCGCATATGCCACCTCGGTAATGCCTCTTCACCAAACTCCACTTCACATATGCCTCTTCTCCAAACTCCTCTTCGCCAAACTCCACTTCGCATATGCCACCTCGCATATGCCTCTTCGCCAAACTCCACTTCGTATATGCCACCTCGCATATGCCTTTTTGCCAAACTCGCCTCGCCTAACTCCACTTCGCATATGCCACCTCGTAATTGTCGGCTCACAAATACCAGTCTCTGCCGAGCTGAAACTCTTCCTCGACAACTTATATTTAATTAGCTTTCAAATGAGCTACAAATATCCAAACTTCTTGATTATTTTTGTCACTTAAAATAGACATTCAGGGGTCTGATGTATCCAAAATTCAAATCAAAAGGATAACTACACAAACTATGGTGACTCTCTAAAATTCACCCTGACTTAATGCCCAAAATTCATTCGAACATGCCTGAGAAATTCCACTCTTTACTGAGTTATATTTATCCAAATCTCCTAAAATTTTACAACCAACATCACAACATATAAAGGAGAATTTCTCATGTTTATACTTTTGGCTTATTCAGCCTTAATCATTCCCAGAAAATTTAAACATACTCAGATTCCTGCAGAAAATAATGGGACAGCCAGGTTTTGGTCAAAGAAGTATAACTCTTCACACACACAGAATTTTTACAGAACCATTTTATAGAATTAAAGATAAGATATACACCTACAACTTTTATGTTTTACACTTTACCAAATTATTCCTTTAAAATTAAGAAATCAGCCTCACAAAATCTACCCTGCAACCAGAAATTTCTGGATTTTCCTCAAAATATTTTATATCCTCAATTAATTCAACAATATACAATTAATAAAATAACCAAAATGACAGATATTATATTCTTCCCCCCTTAGATAAATTCATCCTTGAATTTATAATAATCTACCTTAATCCTGAAATAGGTAGGTATACTTGTCTTGCATACTTTTCTCACTTTCCCAAGTACACTCTTCCATGGCTTGATTTCTCCATAAGATCTTAACCATTGGTATATCTTTATTCCTTAGCTTTTTAACCATTCGGTCCATAATTGCAATTGGAGTTTCTTCATACGTCAAATCTGGTTGGAGATCCACTTCCGGTACTTGTAGCACATAAGAAGGGTCGGCCACATACTTACGAAGCATCGATACGTGAAACACTGGATGTACACTATCCATGCTAGGAGGCAAAGCTAACTTATATGAAACCTCTCAAACCTTGCTCAAAATCTCAAAGGGTCCAATAAATCGTGGAGATAGCTTGCCCCTCTTACCAAACTGTCGAACTCTTTTCATTGTAGAGATCTTTAGAAATACAAGATCTCCAATGGAAAACCGAAGATCTTTCCTCTTTGGGTCGGCATAGCTCTTTTGGAGACTAAAAGCTGTCTTCAATCTTTCTCGAATCAGTGGAACCTTTTCTGACGTATATCTTATCAATTTCGGTCCTTCGATATACTTTTCTCGAACCTCATCCCAACATAAGGGAGATCTGCATTTCCTGCCATACAAAACTTCATAAGGGGACATCTGAATCGTGGAATGATAGCTGTTGTTATAGGCAAACTCTATCAATGGCAAATAAGCATCCCAATCTCCTCCAAAGTCTAGAATGCACATCCTCAACATGTCCTCTAGAGTTTGGATGGTCCTCTATGATTGCCCATCTGTTTACGGATGGAAAGCTATGCTAAAATCAAGCTATGTACCGAGACATTCTTGAAATTTCTGCCAAAACCTCGAGGTGAATTGAGTACCTCTATCTGAGATAATCAAAACTGAAACTCCATGAAGTTTGACAATCTCATCACCATAAATCTGAGCATATTGAGAAGCTGCATAAGTTGTCTTGACTGGCAAGAAATGAGTTGACTTAGTTAATCTATCCACAATGACCCATATTGAGTCATAGCCCCTTGAAGTCCTGAGCAATCCAACCATAAAATCTATAGTCACCCTCTCCCATTTCCATTCTGGCAGTGGCAACTCTTGGAGTAGTCCCGATGGTTTCTGATGCTCGAACTTGACTTGCTGACAAGTTAGACATTTGGCTACATATTCTGCGACATCTCTTTTCATTCTACTCCACCAATATGAATTCTTAATGTCATGATACATATTTGTTGCACCTGGATGCACATTATACTTAGCATGATGTGCTTCCTTAAGAATCATATCTCTCAAACCATTAACTGTTGGAACACATAACCTGCTACCATGTCTCAATATGCCATCAGTCACAGTAAATCCTGGAGCTTTTTTTGATCCCACATCATTCTTTATCTTCGCCAACTGAGGGTCTTTGTCTTGAGCTTCTCTAATTTGATCAATAAGAACCGGCTGGACTTGGAAATTTGCCAAAAGCACTTCGGAATCTGATAATTCCAAACTGATTCCTATATTATGCAATCTCTGCATTTCCCTCACTAATGATCTTCTACTGACTTGAATATGGGCTAAACTTCCCAAAGACTTCTTACTTAGTGCATCGGCTGCAACATTAGCTTTCCCTGGATGATACAAAATTTCACATTCATAATCCTTAAGTAATTCAACCCCCCTTCTTTACCTAAGATTAAGATCTTTTTGTTGAAATATATACTTCAAAATCTTATGATCTGTGAAAATCACACATTTCTCTCCATACATATAATGTCTCCATATTTTCAGGGCAAATACAACTGCAGCCATCTCAAGATCATGAGTTGAATAATTCATCTCATGCTTCCTCAATCGCCTAGAAGTATAGGCTATCACCCTTCCATGCTGCATAAGCACACAACCAAGCTCTACTCTCGATGCATCACAATACACCGCATATCCTCCTTCACCCGATGGCAAAGCTAAGATAGGTGTTGTGGTGAGACAAGTCTTTAACTTTTGGAAGCTCTCTTCACATGCATCAGACCATAGAAATTTAACTTGCTTCTAGGTAAGCTTGCTTAAAGGAGCTGCAATCTTGGAGAAGTCTTGAACAAACCTCCTGTAGTAGCCTGCCAAACCCAAGAAACGTTTAACTTCTGAAATATTTATGGGTCTAGGCCAACTAAGAATTGCATCAACCTTTCTAGGATCAACTTCAATCCCTTCCTTGCTCACTATATGCCCCAGAAAACCCACACTCTGAAGCCAAAATTCACACTTCAAAAACTTTGCAAACAGCTAATGCTCTTTCAAAGTCTGCAACACAATCCTAAGGTGTTCATCATGCTCTTCTTTACTCTTAGAATACACAAGAATGTCATCAATAAACACAATGACAAACTTGTCCAAAAATAGCCTAAACACCCTATTCATCAAATCCATGAATGCAGCTGCTGCATTAGTCAATCCAAATGGCAACACTAAGAACTCATAGTGTCTATATCTAGTCCGAAAAGCCGTCTTCGATACGTCCTCATTCTGAATTATCAACTGATGGTACCCCGATCTCAAGTCTATCTTGGAGAAATGACTTGCACCTTGCAACTGATCAAATAAATCGTCTATTCTTGGCAAAGGATATTTATTATTGATAGTTGCCTTGTTGAGCTGCCTGTAATCTATACATAGCCTCATGGAACCATCCTTCTTCTTTATAAAGAGTACAGGTGCACCCCATGGCGAACTGCTAGGTCTGATAAATTCTTTGTTAAGCAAATCTTGTAATTGGGTCTTTAACTCCCTCAACTCTACTGGTGCCATGCGGTAGGGAGGAATAGAAATCAGACTTGTACCAGGTAGCAACTCTATACCAAACTCTATCTCTCTATCCGGTGGCAAACCAGGTAACTCTTCAGGAAATACATCTGGGAACTCATTAACAACAGGAATCTGTTCCAAATCCTGCACTTCTTTTCGAGTATTTCGTACATAAGCCAAATATCATTGGCATCCTTTCTTCATCAATCTCTTCACCCTTAAGGCTGATATCACATTATATAGTGCTTCGCTCCTTTCCCCTTGAAATTCAAACTCCTCTCCTGAAGCTGGCTTGAAAACTATCTTCTTTATATTACAGTCTATGGTAGCATAGTGCTTAGACAACCAATCCATGCCCAATATCACATCAAACTCCAACACAGGTAATTCGATCAAATCCGCATTCAAACTTTTGCCACCTATACTAACTACACATGAGGGATAAAAAAGTTAAACTTCAATCTCTTCCTCTAAAGGAGTAGAAACCATCAACACAAATTCAAGCAATTCATAGGGCACATGCAATTTCTTAGCAAAACAGGATGACACAAAAGAATGCGTAGCTCTCGAATCAAACAATACCCTAGCATTCAAGGCTTGGATTGGAAGAATACCTGTAACCACTGTGTTGGATGCCTAGGCTTCGTGCTGTGCTAGAGCAAAAACTCTACCTCTGCCCCTACCTATGGGAACTGACCCCGAAGTCTAAGCCATATGCTGACCTGATTCTCTGCCAGCCTCTATAGTCCTGCCCACAATGCCTCTGCTTGAACCTTGCTGCTGACTAATACCTCTTTCCTTAGTCATCTGAACTGTAACCTGATAAGCCTGTAGTCTTCCTCCAACAGATGGTTGCAGACAGTTCTTGAGAAAATGACCTTGTTGTCCACACCTAAAACATGCTCCTGAGGCATAGCGACAAGGGCCATTATGAAATTTGCCACAGGTAGGACACAAAGGTTTAGGAGCCTTGGATGGTGCAAAACTAGTTGAACCATGGCTCATCTGAGAAATGGGTACAGGAGTAGTTCGACTCTGCTATGGCCTCTCTGAAGGTCCTCTATACTCACTCCTAGAAGCTGACTGATGTGCCACCCCCATACTTCTCATTCCACTATCTGGCTTAGAAGAACTGTCTGCTTTGAATTTCTTCTTCTCAACTCTTTCTGATCTGGCTTCCATCTCCCTATTCTCAATTATCCTAGCCTTGTCCACTAGCTTAAAATAGGAATCAAACTTAAGGGCAGCTAGAATTTTAAATAATGGAGCCACTAATCCTCTGCGGAACCTTTGAATCCGTGTTGCTTCTGTAGGCACCAAGCCTGGAGCAAATTTACTCAACTGACTGAACTTCCTGGCATACTCTGAAACACTCATACCAGGTGTTTGAACCAATCTTTCAAACTCCAGGGACTAAGCTTACCTTACACTCTCTGAAGAAATTCATTCAACACCAATTACTTAAATCTCTCCCAAGATAGCTCTTCATTTTCCCGAAGCATGCCAGAAATGCTTCTCTTAAACTAATCTTTGGCTTCTGCTTTAATTAAATACCCCACAAATTCTATGGCTCTTATGTTGGAAATTCTCAGAATCTGCACTTTCTCTTCAATTTCCTCTAGAAAATCTGTAGGATCCACTTCACCCTTATACTCTGATGGCTTAAGCTTGAGAAACCTCTCAAATGATACCTCTTACACTTGATGTGCAACAGGTGGTGGAACTATCAGAGGAACAAGAATTTTTGGAACTTGAACTGGAGGTACCTATTGCTGCCTTTGCTGAGTAATGAACTTAACTATCATTGCATAGTTCCTTTGCAGCTGATCCAATTGCTGAGCCATATGAGCCACATCCAATGGTGGCACGGGAGGGACCTCATTTCCTCCATTTCCACCCACAGAACCCTCTTCAGAAGGTAGATCTCGCCTAGGACGGCCTCAACCTCGTCCTTTACCACGCTATGGAGGCATCTCGATACTGATAAGAAGAACAAACATTATCAGACTCACTACGTATACTTAACGCAGATATATATACCAAAGGAAGACACAATTGAACGAGACACAAATCCTATGCTCCGTAGTTATCCTAATCAACACTTATACTAGTACTCATGCATCTCTTTCTATCTTTTATGTTAAGGATTATAAACCTATAGCTCTGAAACCACCTCTGTCACACCCCGACTCCAATGGTGCGACGGTCCTAGGGCAAGGGTAGGCTTAAGGCCACCATAAACCCGTAGAACTCTCATATTCTGGATCTCATACACATTTCATATTTACATTATATATATATAAATATCATTAAAATATTCATTTCATAGATTTAAATAATAACCATTCATACATATATATTTACCATTAAAGAATTTCCTCTTGTTCCTTACTGATCAAAAGATACTTCCCACATCACTAAGGAACAAGGGTAACCCATTTATAACAATTTAGTCATCAAAATATTGCCATCCCTAATATTCAACTATGGAGCTCTAGAGTATCCTCCCAATACATACAGTACCATAATATAATTCAATAAATATATACATATATATCAAAATGATTACAATAAAAGCTTCTTGGAGGAATGAGTCAAGAAGCCCTATCTTCTAAATTGGCTCCCTCAAGAGCTACACTATCACCTGAAATCCACAAAAGAGAAGTGAGACTTCAACTCAATAAGATATGAACATGCAATATAAAAGAAAACCATCAATCCAAAGGAAAGGTCAATCCATATAATATGGGTAAGAAAATATCAAATGGTTAGACTTACAAGAACAGAAGTGCTCACAATCGAATAGCACTATCAAATTACATGGTAGAACTATAAAATGTATCAGTAGCCTTGCTACCTATCACAACAGAGTGCATCGGTAATCCTTGCTACCTTATCGCAAACGCATGCTTGGTCAGGCATACGCCTAGAGCTCATGGTCCCCTCTAGATGGAATACTGATAAAAACCTATCAGCTAGGTTCCCAAAGTGTACAATGGACCAATGAATTTACTCCCATTGGGAAGAGCGTTCTATCCATAGGGTTATTCAGTTACAATCTCATAAGAAATATATTGGTCACAAGACCATCAACATATAATATAAATTCAGTCAAGTTAACAAATGGTTTTATATGAACTTGGTCCAAGAAAAAATGACCAAGCCATTTACGTTCATATAATGTAATCACATGGAACAAATCATTATTTGTTTGAGAACATCATAGGGATTTCAATTAATAGTTGCATAATACAATATCATATATGTGAGCAGTAGGAAGGTTTGAACAATTCATTTCAAAGAAGCAAATTACATATGCAATGTTCATACTTACCTCTACACAATTTACTCTTGAGTTTCTTTTAATAATTTGCTTAACAATAATCTCCTTAATTTCCTTGGTTTTCTTCTCCTATGAAATTTTCCCAAATATTCAAAATTAAGGTTTTCCTTAATCAATAATACTCAATATGATTTCTTAAAATTTAACCATCTTATAGTTTCTATTTTTTATTCCCAACATCAATTTAGTTCAACTCTTAAAGAAAATCTTAATTTAATTTCAAAATTACTGTTCATGTCACTATTCATGACAGCCTATAAATTCTGATTTCTCCTATATTAATTAGCATTAATAATCTCAAAATGCTTGTAATAAATTCTATATACCCTTAATTAACTATTCTAACTACCAGAATTTATTAATCTAAAAGAAAATGATATTTAAAGAAAATTTACCTTATTTCTCCAAAACTGATTTTCTTGAGAAAATCTACTTAAAACTGATAATTGATGCCTTATAAGATGATAATCTAGAGATTTAATGCATAAATTTTGAGTATTAATGCATTAGAAAAATAAATGGAACTAATCTGAGAAGAATAGAAGAAGAACAGAAGAAAAACGAAGAGAAAAAGAAAAAAAATCGTGCAGAGAAATCGCTACTGGGCACTGGTTAAATAGGCTACTGCCTCAAAATTTCCACTCGCCAGCTCGCCTCGCCAACCTGCCTCGGCAATGCCACCTCGCATAAGTCAGCTCGCAATTCCCACTTCTTCAATCCGTTCCGGCAATGCCACTTCGCTAATCCCACTTCGCATGTTCAATACGCATATGCCAACTCGTATATGCTGCCTCGCCAAACTCTCCTCGCGAACTCCACTTTGCATATACCGCCTCGACAATGCCTCTTCACCAAACTCCTCTTCGCCAAACTCCACTTTGCATATGCCTTCTCGCATATGCCTCTTCGCCAAACTCGCCTCGCCTAACTCCACTTCGCATATGCCACCTCGGTAATGCCTCTTCGCCAAACTCCACTTCGCATATGCCTCTTCGCCAAACTCCACTTCTTATATGCCACCTCGCATATGCCTCTTTGCCAAACTCGCCTCACCTAACTCCACTTCGCATATGCCACCTCGCATTTGCCGGCTCGCAAATACCAATCTCTACCAAGCTGAAACTCTTCCTCGATAACTTATATTTAATTAGCTCGCAAATGAGCTACAAATATCCAAACTTCCTGATTCTTTTGTCACTTAAAATAGACATTCAAGAGTCCAACATATCCAAAATTCAAATCAAAAGAATAACTACACAAACTATGGTGACTCTCTAAATTTCACCCTCACTTACTGCCCAAAATTCGTCCTAAAAGGCCTGAGAAATTCTACTATCTACTGAGTTATACTTATCCAAATATCTTGAAATTTTATAACCAACATCACAACACATAAAGGAGTATTTCTCATGTTTACACTTTTGGCTCATTCAGCCTCAATCATTCCCAGAAAATTCAAACATACTCAGATTCCTGCAAAAAATAATGGAATAGATAGGTTCTGGTCAAGGAGGCATAACTCTTTACACACACAGAATTTTTATAGAACCATTTTATAGTATTAAAGATGAGATATACAACTACAACTTTTATGTTTTACACTTTACCAAATTATTCCTTTAAAATCAAGAAATCACCCTCATAAAATCCACCCAGCAACCAGAAATTTCTGGATTTTCCTCAAAATATTTTATATCCTCAATTAATTCAACAACATACAATTAATAAAATAACCAAAATGACAGATATTACAAACGTATACAGGGACGCCTAGAACAACAGATGGATTGCAGATTTTGTCTTTTCGAACAACGATTTGATGATATTGCAGACCACCTTGATGCTCTTGGTGTTGATGTGAACCGGAACCGGCTATACGATAGAAGGCCAGGGGCAGCTATTGCTTATGGTGACCTAGTCTACAGACCTATTCCTGTTCGCAGGCAGACTTATCATGAAGACAGTTCAGAAGAAGATGACTTTGTAGAAGAGTTGGACACTGGTTATGGAGGCAGACCACGGTATAATAGGCCTCGTGGAGGCCGTTATGACAGAGATGGTTATAGACATCGGGATGATGATAGAGAAGGTAACGACTTCAGATTAAAAGTCGATATACCTTATTTTAATGGTGGCTTAGGTATCGAGGATTTTTTGGATTGGGTTGGCGATATCGATCGATTCTTTGACTATATGGAGACCCCAGCTTATAAGAGGGTCAAGCTTATTGCTTGTAGATTGAAAGGGGGAGTGTCAGCATGGTAGGATAGATTGCAGAACAGAAGGGTAAGAGAAGGGAAGGGTCGTGTACGCATTTGGTACAGAATGAAGCGCCCGTTAAAGCAAGAATTCCTACCTCCAGACTATAAACAAATTCTGTTCCAGCAATACCATCAGTGCCAGCAGGGCAATAGGTCAGTGCATGAGTACATAACTGATTTCATGCGTTTGGCTGGACGGAATAACTTGTCAGAGACAGAAGGGCAGCAGGTGGCTAAATATCTTGATGGTTTGAAGCCGTTCATTAGAGACATAATTGGAGTTCAAACTTTGTGGACTTTGTCTGAGGCAAAAAATATGGCAATGAAGGCGGAGCTAATGCAACAAGAAAGGAGCAGGAGAGGCTTTGATAATTTCAAGGCTGCTAACTCACTAGAGAAGGTCAGAGCGGCGCCAGAAGTTCTAGGGAGAAATGAGCGTTATAGCAGCAATAATAATAATTGCTATAATGCATAGCTCAGTCAGGAGGACAAGACAATCGGCAAGTGAACTATGACTGAAACAAAGGAGAAGGGGGTGCAGCTGCAGAAAGGTGCGAGCATCAATCCTTATACCAAACCTATTACTGGAAAATATTTCAGATGCAATCAACCTAGGCATAGATTAAATGAATGTCCTCAGAGGAAAACAGTAAATGTGGCTACTAGAGAAGAGGAGGAAGATGAATATTGTTGTGAGCCTGATGGTGAAGATGGAAATTATGAAGGTGAGGAGGCCGAGGAAGCTGTGTATATAGTGCGGAGAATGATGTTAGCTCCAAAGCAAGAGGAGCAATCCTAACGCCATCAACTGTTTCGGACTCGGTGCACCATTTTCAGCAAGATTTTTGCTATTGTGATTGACAGTGGTAGCATGGAGAACATTATCAGGCGAGAGGTAGTAAAGAAGCTGGGGGTACCTGTGGAGAAGCATCCAAACCCTTATACCCTCAGGTGGATAAAATCCGGAGCAGAAAGCATTGAGGTGACAGAATGATGTAAAATCCCATTCTCGATTGGCAAGTATCATGATGAGCTATATTACGATGTGATAGACATAGATGTGTGCCATTTGCTATTTGGCAGGCTATGACAATATGACGTGAACGCTCAACATTCAGTAAGAAGCAATCAATACAAACTGGTGAAAGATGACGTCAAGTATACCTTACTGCCATTGAAGAGCAGGGAGAAGCAGTCTGTTGAAAAAACTTTCTCATAGTCACAGAGGAATTTGAGACTAAAATTAAGGAGACGAAACAAGTTCATGCCTTAGTGGTGAAGCAAGTCTATGAGGTGGGAGTAGAGTTGTCAGTGGAGGAGCATCATGAAGCAGTTAGGCCTTTATTAGCAGAGTTTAGTGAGCTGATGCCAGAGGAGGCTCCAGATGGATTGTCGCCAATGAGGGACATCCAACACCATATTGACTTGATTCTTGGAGCTAGCTTACCTAATCTTCCACATTACAGGATGAGCCCGAAGGAAAGTGAGATTCTGAGGGAGAAAGTGGAGGAGTTGCTACGAAAGGGGCATATTCAAAAAAGCATGAGTCCTTGTGCGGTGCCAGCTTTACTGACTCCAAAGAAAGATGGCAATTGGCGGATGTGCGTGGACAGTAGGGTCATCAACAAAATAATAGTGGGCTATAAATTTTCAATTCCTAGGTTGGATGACATATTGGACAGATTACATGGAGCTAAGTGGTTCTCAAAGCTGGACTTGAAGAATGGATATCACCATATTCAGATTCGACCTGGGGATGAGTGGAAGATAGCTTTCAAAATAAGAGAGGGGTTGTACGAGTGGTTGGTGATGCCCTTCGGACTCTCCAATGCTCCTAGCACTTTCATGAGGCTGATGAATCATATGCTTAAACCTTTTATTAGTAAATTCATTGTGGTTTACTTTGATGATATCCTGATTTACAGTAAGACAGAAAATGAGCATTTGATGCAGTTAAGAGAAGTGCTAACAGTCTTACAGGCTAGTAAATTATATGTTAATCTTAAGAAGTGCAGTTTTCTAACAAACGAATTGCTATTCTTGGGATATGTTATTAGTGCTGATGGAATACAGGTGGATGAGGCAAAGGTGAAGGCAATCAGAGAGTGGCCTACTCCCAAAACAGTTTCTGAAGTTCGAAGTTTCCATGGGTTGGCTACCTTCTATAGGAGGTTTATAAAGAACTTCAGCACCATTGCAGCACCAGTCACTGAGTGTATGAAGAAGGAAAGATTCTTATGGGGAGAGAAAACAGAGAACAACTTTGCCATTCTGAAGGAAAAATTGTGCATTGCCCCAGTATTGGCCTTACCCAATTTTGATAAGCTATTTGAAGTCGACTGTGATGCCAGCGGGGTGGGAGTCGGAGCTATCTTTTCTCAAGAACGGAGACTAGTTTGTTTCTTTAGTAAGAAGCTCAGTGAGGCAAGACAGAGATGGAGCACCTATGATAAAGAATTCTATTATGTGGTAAGGGCTTTGAAGACTTGGGAGCATTACTTGATTGGGAAGGAGTTTGTCCTTTATTATGATCATGAAGCCTTAAAATACCTGAACAACCAGAAAAGGATCAGTAAAGACATGCATGCTAGATGGTGTCAATTCCTGCAGAAGATTCCATTCAGACTACACCACAAGTCAGGAGTGCATAATATGGTGGTAGATGCGCTTAGTCGGCGGGCTGGCTTGTTAACCACCTTGAGTCAGGAAATCCTATGGTTTGATCAATTGAAGGACTATTATGTTGGTGATGATGATTTTGGGTAGATTTGGGAGACATGTTCAACTGGTCAACTTATGCAGGAGTTCTTTGTGCAGGATGGGTATCTAATGCGAGGGGATCAGCTTTGCCTTCCTCGAACATCATTGCAAGAGAAGTGATTCGAGATTTACATGCTGGTGGTTTAGCCGCACTTTTGGGTTGTGATAAAACTGTTGCTGCAGTCTGGGAGAGATTTTATTGGCCTCAACTGCTTAAAGATGTGACTAAGTATATGAAGAAGTGTTACATCTGTCAAACTGCTAAGGGCCAGTCTAAAAATACTGGGCTTTACATGCCCCTGCCTGTTCTTGAAAATGTATGGGAGGATTTGTCAATGGATTTTGTATTGGGCTTGCCTCGAACACAAAGGGGAGCATATTTTATATTTATTGTTGTTGACAGGTTCTCCAAGATGGCTCACTTCATTTCTTGTAGAAAGACATCTGATGCATCGAGTGTGGCTAGATTATTTTTCAAAGAAATAGTCCGTTTGCATGGGGTACCCAGGAGTATTACTTCAAACAGAAATAACAAGTTTCTTGGTCATTTTTGGAGGAGTTTGTGGAAGTTGTTTAATTCATCATTGAACTTCAGTAGCACAGCCCATCCCCAAACTGATGGTCAGACAGAGGTGGTCAACGGGGCGTTGGGAAATCTGATTCACAGTATTTGTGGTGACAAGCCAAAGCAGTGGGACGTTGCTTTATCACAGACAGAATTCGCTTACAACAATGCAGTCCACAGTGCTACTGGTAAATCTTCATTTTCTATTATTTATATTGAAGTGCCTCAGCACACTCTAGACTTGGTTCAGCTGCCTAAACAAACAGGTAAGAGTGTAGCAGCAGATCACTTGGCTAAGCAGGTGGTTGAAGTACACAAGAAAGTCAAGCAGAAACTAGAAGAGGCCAACCATAAGTATAAGAAAGTTGCTGACAAGCATAGAAAGGAACAAGTCTTCTCTGTTGGAGATCAGGTTATGGTGTTCATTAGGCGCGAAAGATTTGCAGTTGGGTCATACAGTAAGTTGCAGAAAAAGAAATATGGGCCTTTTACCATCACCAAGAAGATCAACGACAATACCTATATTATAGATCTTCCAAAGAGCATGGGAATTTCCAAAACTTTTAATGTTGCAGACTTGTCACTTTTCCATGATTCTAATGAGCCGTTATATCCAGATGCAGAGCCCAACTTGAGGATGAATTTTTCCCAAGTGGAGGAGACTAATATGGAGAGTGTTTGCTTAGAATTTTTGGACCACTTAGATAAGAAAAAACAGAAGCAGAAGCCTAAATAGTTTATGGGTCAGTTGGGTCGGGGCCTGTTTGGCCTTCTAAGAGCAGCTTATTTTGTGCCTTTATTAACCATAATTCAATGGAAAACAGCCCAACGAATCAAACTCATAGCTAAAGCGATGATCGACAGCCTTTTTAGGTCAAATTTCAACATTTAGACTTCTGTTTTGGCAGTTTTATGTTTTTTATCTATTTTTGACAGTTTTTATTTCTTTATTTAATTTAGGTAGGAAAATCTGTTGGTACATTTTTTTAAGGCAGTTATTATGTAATATTTTTACCATTATGATGTAGATTTAGTGATTTATTTTCTTTTTGGAATAAATTATCAAATCAACCTGCTATAATTTTTTTAAGCTTATTTTTTATAAATAACTTATAAAACATTAAAATTTGATATTTTTTTATTAATAAAATATTCAGTTCACTATTTTATAGTTTTAAACTCTTATTTAAACGTTTTTACACTGAGTCTGTTATCTAACATATTTTATTATTATTTTTTATTTATGATCGATGCATTCACAAATTATTTTCATTTTATTTTACTATATTACTTTAATTTCTCAATAATCAATCTAAATAAAAGCAAAAAATAAACAAATTTGATCTCGTCTAAATTTTAAAAGGTTATTTCTTTGCAATTTTTAAAGGTTGTTTCTTTTTATGTATATTCAAATTTATAATTTCATATATGGTTCTAAAAATAAGTGCAATATCACTAAGTCAAAAATTTATTTGCTCGTATCATTAGTGTTGAATAAACAATTCAGTTAGAAATTAGAATCAAGCATAGTGTTTGAAGTTAAGGGCTACTATTCACATGGTTGAAGTACATTATTATCTATTAAGTTTGGAACATCACTTTGTCAATTAAATTCTTATTAACAAGTAATTGATCATGTGGCGTTAAGCATGATCCATGTTCCTCGTCCAAAGCACATAGCCTGCACGTACGAACACGCATTTAATTAATGTAAATTATAAATTAATAATGCATGATTTATAAACTTTAATAATTAATTAATAACCTTGATATGATGATCTTTAATTAAGAAGTCGACTGCAATTGTTCCTCTTCAGTTTTTCTGAGATCTTCAATTATGTCTTCACATGCTAATATGGTTTGCTTGGGAAGGACATTTGTATCTAAAAATGATGCTAGTTTCTCAACAATCGTTTTCCCATCCATAGCTAGAACCCTGCAGAGAGGTTTTGAAAGATCATGATACAAATTAATTTATAATAATTATATTATTTGGCATTTAATTAATTACTTATGCAGATAATTCAATATGCGTATGTATATATAGTCAGCAAAAATTGTATAAACAAAATTAATCTTGGTTGAGATATAAAAATCTCACATTGAAAAAATAATCAAATTATAAAAAATATATATAAATTCAAGAAGTAAATGAAAAAAGATTAGATCCACAAGAAATAGAATTTAACTTTAGAATGAGTTAAGGTCTAATTATAGTTAAAAATTAAAATTAATTAAAATTTAATTATATTTTAAATCCATATATATTTTTTATAATTTTATTATTTTTTCAATATGAGACTTTTATATTTCAACAATTTTCAATAAATTAGTGATAAAAATATTGTTAAACTTTGACACACTATATCTATATTCTATCAAAGGAAGAACAAAAGATTTGTAATTAGCAGAGAATGAAATAACATAATCTTAATTAGTTTAAAAAAATTTAAAATTGAAAACAACACAATGAATTAAGAGAAAAAGGTAAATATATATTTTAAGATTTTTAGGCTTAATGCTTGCCTAGAAATTAAACTATACTTTAATTAATTATTTATGCATATCATGCATCATGTTAGCTAATGTTTAAAAGAAAAGAAAAAATAAATAAATCAAAGTAGTTTAATTAGATTCTAAATATAGTTTCTTTGGCCTGCCTTACAAATAAAGATATTCTCATATTTTGGTAGATTAATTTTTGCCAATTCCTTAGCCTCAAACATTTTTTTTTTTTTATCTGAAAATTTTTTACCTACATTAAGTGTATAAAAATATTTTAATTAATATAATTTTTTTTTTTCTATTTTTTCTCACTGATATTTTTATCTCACTAAATTAATATAACTATTAAGTCCAAGCAAGAATTTATTTTAATTTTCTTATACAAGGTTGATTTAATTTTATATAAAAATAATTTTATCCATATGGGATTTCATTTCATGAAAGGTAAATTTAAGTAAACCAATCTATGAAAAAAATTTCAAAATTCAGAACACAAAAAATTAACTCTAACTTGCAGTCGCATTAGGCAAAAGAAAATGTAAAAGATCATATTACCCGTTGAGCTTGCAAGCAATGTTTGACTCAACAAACTGCTTTGTGCTTCTAAGACTCAAACTTTCACATACTCTATATGATCTCTTCTGCAAATAATACTTTTGGTATTGATTTTCTGCCATGTAAAAATTCGATTCAAATGGTTCGATTTTCGTAACAATCCTCTTGTTCAGCTTCATCTGCCGTCTAATCTTTGACTGCTGTGCGACCTTCCTCTCTTCCTCATCGCAGTAAAAAATGGCTGATTTATAGTGTGTGCTTAAACCAAAATTCTGCATAAGAAATGTGCAAAAAAAAAATTAAAAAAGAAATGTACAGTAACACTTATGATCTATATATAAGAGGAAAAAAAAAAAGGATTATATATATCACAAGGTATTCTTTGTTGGTAGGATCATGGATGTCCCAGAAGATATCACACAAGGATCTATACGAGACTCTTCTCTTATCAAATATTACTTTTACAGCTTCAGTATGTCCTGTGTTACCTTCACTAACCTGTCATTAATTAGGTTAATTTCCAACAGTAATTAAATTTGAAAAAAAAAAAAGGTTAGAAGATGAATTTTTTTTGGTATTTTGTTTACCTGTTTGTATGTAGGTTTTTTCCAAGTTCCTCCACAGTAGCCTGTAGCAGTTTTGACAACTCCATCTACTTGACCAAAGGCAGCTTCAAGATCCCAGAAGATATCTGAAAATATGATTATGTGTTAATTACTGCAAATGAAAAGGGTAGAATTACTAATTAATGAGTACTTACCTCCTGCAAATACTGCTTCTCTAAGAAACTCTGGTTGGACTACTGGTTTAGTATCACAATCAAGAATTTGGGCTTTGAATTTAGAGAGCAATTCATACATGGCTCTGTAATTGAGTTTTTCTAATTTCTACAGAGTAATTAATGCATGAACTCTTGATTTGTAGACTTATTCTGTGTTGCCAATGGGAAACCAATCGAAATGGGTAGGTGGACTTTTGATGGAGAAAAAAATAAGATTGTGATAACATTCAAGATGTGACAAATTTAAGTAATTAAAGTTAATTCGGACCCTAAATCAAGTTTTATGCCGTGTATTTGACGCGTTTTAACTTTTTTTTTTTAAAGACTATTATGAATTTTCATTTATATATTAAAAATAATATTTTTTTAATATAAAAATAAATCCACCTCACCTATTCCAAAAGAAAAAAGATCTAAAATAATATATTTTAATTTTTTTGTGCACAATTTTTTTCCTTTTTTTGATGGCACATATTAGGGAATTGGTGATCTCTTATGTCAAAAAAGATATAAATTAACAAATCTACTAAATATAAAAAAAAATATAAAATTGATAATGATTAAAAAAAATCTTTAGAAGATAACAAAAGAGAATATAGAAGAGAAACGATTCGGGTTAAGTATAATATCTATCTTCCAACTAATAAAAACACAGAGAATTATAATTTAGAAATTAAATCGAAATTAAATCAAAGTTAAATTAAAATTTTAATTAAATATATATTAAATGTTAATTAGATAATATAATATAATTTACAACCTTTATAAATAAATTAAAAACCATAAAATTAATTTATTTTACTAAAATTTTTAAGTAAGTTATTAATGTTGATTTAGTTGAATATCAATACCACTTATAATTTGTTATTAAAATTAAAATTAAAATAATAATCGCGTAATAGAAAAAAATTATTCTTATTTTAATATTATATATAAATTTATTTATATCTATGAAAAATAAATAAATGTTGGAATATCAAATTACAAAAATAAATATTAAAATATAAATAATAAAAAATCTAACCATATTGCCTTAATTTAAATTTTTGTATTTAAAGTAATCAAATAAAAAATATTATAAAATAACTCACACTCTTTCTAAATTATCTAAATTATTTTTCATTATTAAGAAAGCTAAAATTTTTACATGATATCAAAGTAGGTTTGCATCTTAATTTGTTAAGTTGGGATCCATTCATACCCAATTATCTATAGATTGGTAACCCATCAATTACCAAATTACTTGAGATTAGTAATCCATCAAATACCAAAATATCAAATTACCTATAAGCTATATACAAAAATTAAAAAATTATCAAGTATTAACTGGATAAAATCAATTACCATTTAAGGAAAGAGTGTTAGAATATTAAATTATAAAAATAAACATCAAAATATAAACAAATAGGAAACTAATCATTTTAATTTGTTTTAAACTTTTATAGTTAAGATGATCCAATTAAAAAGATTACAAAATAAGTCACACTTTCTTCAAATTACCCAAATTATTTTTCATTACCAAATAAGCTAAAATTTCTTCAAATAATAACATTATAAATATATTTTTAAGCATGATAAAAAAACTAAGCCAATTTTAAAAAAAGTTAAAAAATAATTTTTCAATGAAAATACAAAAACTTATAAATCTTAAAATTAGAAATTATTATTATTTAAATACAAATGTTTATAATTGAAAAAATTGAGAAAAAAAAAATTTTTTTTAGGTGAAAATTTGAGGAAAAAATTTGGTGATCAAGCAAGTTAAAAAATATGAATTGTGAAATTTATAATTCTGACATACAGAAATAATTTATTCTTTATTAAAATTATTTTTTATTTTTTGACACCAATTGGATTTAATTTACTTGAAAAATAAAATTCCGAAATTAATTTTAGTTCTAAAATTAATTTTGGATTTGATAAAACTAATTATTAAATATTAAAAGTTATTTTGATGCTAAAGTTAATTAATCAAATTTATAATATTATAGAGTTTAATTAACTTTAATTAAAAATTAAAAATTAAATAAATAATTTGGTATAATAATTTGATGACAAAATAACTAAAAACTTCTTTATTTTTAACTTGGAGTATAATTAATGACAGTAATTTTTAAAATTAGGGTATAATTGATAGAATAAAATAAAATATAATTACGAAATACGAAAAATTTAGATAAATTTGCCTTTTAAACTGAAGAAGGCTTTTATAGCATCTTTTTGGCTGTCTATGTTTTTGTCTGATACATTTGTTTTTCTTTATTTGTATGAGAACTCTTTCTTGTCTGGGTCTGGTCGGCTAAATTTCTCTCCCACTTGTCTGATAAATTATATATGAAGTTGGTGATCATATGTACATTTCGTTAATTATATAAGCAGTAAGCACCAAGCATACTATTTTGTACGGATCAATTAATTTAGGATTAGTTAATTACAGTTATACATTCATATTAACATATAGACTTGAACTAAGAACCATCGTTTTGCAATTCGAATTATCTGTTTTAATATGTATCTATTTTTTATTTTATATTTTTTTTATACATTACATCATTTTTAAAAAATATTACTTATTAAAATTTTTTAAAAAAAATAATGTAATATATAAAAAAGGAGACATAAGATAAAGATAAAGAATAAAATATAAAATAACATAAAAGATTTAGACTGATGACTTTGAAGGGAGACTCTTCTTGTTAAGAATCTTTATTTATTAAGTAATTAATCATTCCTTCCGTTATATAATAATTATTTTAATTTTTTTTTTTTAATTTAATTATATCATTTTATAATTTAAATTATATTTTATTTTAATATTATAATAATATTCTCATTAGAAAATATATTGAAAGTAGATATAATAATTAAGAAATATAAAATTTAAAAAAATTAGAAAAGTGTAAAAATATTTAAATTATAAATAAATTAAAAAGATTAAAATAAATATTTTTTTTAATAATTATATACTTTAAAATTAGGATGCTTATGGTAAATCAGAGAGAATATTAATAAAAACAGTTTTAAAAAATTATTTAATACACAAGATGCTTTATTATCATAATTTCAGGTGGATGCAATATATTTATAAGTATAGAATGTAATTATTATCACTCACATGGATGTGGAATTTATTCTTATAAATTTAAGTGAATCTCATATATTTACAACTGTAAAATATAATTCTATATCTTAATAAATGTTGTAAACTCAATAACTCTCTAATTACGAAGAAAATTTTCAATTTTCACGTTTTTTATCGTTTGATCACCAATTCATTTTTTTTTTATTTTTTATTTTAGCAATGTTAGGTTGAGCCTTTCAAATTTTTGTAATTTCCAATGGATTAATCTTTAAGATTCACTTATAAAATTATTTTTTAATATTAGAAGAGGAATTCAAATTTAGATATATCGTATTTATTGAATTTATAAAAGTTTATTATTTTCTTATTAAAAAAAAATCCATTTTGTTTAAATATTTATTTGACAAAATTTTTTAATATAACGATTAATTTTTTATTTTTAATTGTTGTATTAAATTGTTTAATTAAATATAATGGTTAATTATTAAATAATTATTAAATAATAAAATATGAATACGCTAAAATCGTATATGTAATTATTATTATTATTATTATTATTATTATTATAAAAATTGTTACTTTCATATTAAAAAATAAAATCCATTTTGCTTAGATCTTTATAAATGACAATGAAAAACTATCATGGTATTGTGGCCCAAGACCCATCACAATTGGGCAAATATCAAAGCTAAAAAGAGTGCCAACATGCATATCTATTATTCTTCTATTTATCAAAGTGGATGCCAAATGCCAAAACCATCAACACATCACTAAAGACCGAGACAATAATTTACCAATTTTCATTTTATTTCCATTCTTTGCTCTGCTGCTTTTCTTAATTAGCGTATTGGGCATTTTCACTTTCTTAACTTTCATTTTTTTTCTGTTGTTTCACTTCATAACGCTAAGGACATCTTTTGAATATCAAAATTCCAAGTATTTTCATTATCTTTCTCTTCTATTTTTCTGAGAATAGAGGAATTAAAATTCCATAGGGCTTTTCATTATCAATTAGTTTATAAAAAGCCTCTAAAATTAATTGTTTGTTGGTTTTTGTTTGTGTTTTCTTATTCAATTTTATTGGGTTAAAATTCAACTTAATTTCTGTTTATGCAGACATGAAATGGATAGCCTTTTCATTTTTCTTACTGGATTGTTATCGGAAATAACAATAATCAAATATTGGATTTTTTTTATTTTGGAGAATTAAACTTGTCTTCATTCAATTTTGAGCTTCAAGACTCCTGTTTCCCTACTATATCTCCTGATAGAGCCATTTCAACCTCATCCTCAAGTGATTCCGTCCGATTGAGCAAAGAATTTGGACAAGGGTATTTTAGGTACCAAAAAATCTGATTATATAATTAAAAATAATTTTTTGAGTTAATGGAAAAATTATAAAAAATTAGAATTTAACTGAAGTAAAAAATTAATGATTATTTCATTAAATTTTAAAAAATATTAATCATTTCATTAATTAAATTATGTTTTAAAAACAAAATAATAATTTATTTTAAGGCCATGTTTAAATTGAAGATTTTAAAATTTTTGTAATTTATCAAAATTTATAAAATTAAAAATTTAGATTTGCTATTCAATAATAAAAAAGGAATTCATGAATTTTAATAATATTTTTATAATAAAAAGATAATTTATAAAATTTTTCGTTTATTAAAATAATTTTTTTTCAAATTCCTATTTTCTATATGAAATTTTAAAAATCCTTAAAATAAAAAATTTTGATGGATGATAAATTTTAAATAATTCTTAAATTTTAACTATTTTTTTACTAATTAAATAATTAATTTTAATAAAATCTACCAATTTTCTAAAATCTTTCATCCAAATCCATCGATCCCTTTCAATGAAAAGTCGAAAATTCTTATGTAACACTCTCTTTAGTATTTACCAAAGTAAAAGAAGAAGAATCAACATCTAACTTAAATATTATTGCATTGATGTGAGATTATTAATATAAATATATATATCTCCACTTTAAATGAATTTTATTTTGTTGCTTTGGATTGTCTTATTAAGCTCAAAAGAAATGATTTTGATTCCCAAAGAAAAAGAAGTCAAAAAGAATTAGCTTTTCCTATAGGAAAAAAAAAAGCAAAAGAAAAGACTTCCTAACAAAAAATAATGGAAATCTGAAAGAAAAAATATGCTCAGTCGTTATCAGGTTGATTGAGCTACCATCATCCACGAGCATCCTCTTTACCACTTTCAGTTTCAAAAGACAAAAATTTCATAAAACATATTCCACTTTTCTTCTACCTTTCTTAATTTATTTTTCTATTGTGACAAATTAAAATTTTATAAAGAGATACAATTTTACCTTTCTTAATTTATTTTTCTATTGTGACAAATTAAAATTTTATAAAGAGATACAATTTTATTTCAATACTATTTAATACTGTTATTTAGATGTTAAATTACAGACCAAAACAAGATGAATACAGATAATAATAAAAAGATAAACATAATTATATTATAAAAAAATAATTTTCTCAAAATTTATTATTATTTTTATTTGCTAAATACATAAATTTTTTAATATTATTAACTTAAAAATTAAATCTAAAGCTAATTTTATACAGACAAATAATCCGTCCTTGATTAATTTTTTTTTGTTATTGAAATTTAAAATTTATAATTAAATCATTAATTAGTATCAATCTTATAATTTAATAAAATTATAAATTCAAATTGTAATATTTACTTGATGTAAATTATTACAGCAAAAAAAAATATTGAAATTTGATAATAATAAATATATTTTGAAAAACATGCTTTTTGTAAATGTGAAAAATATAATTTAATTGCAAATAAAATAAAATTTCTATGTTAGCTTAATTGAACATAAATATTAAATTTAAAGGATAAATTGAACATTTATCGATGAATAAATGATAGCAAAAGATATAATGCTAAAATAAACTTAGATTATCACTCAGTCGTAAACTAATCCCATTACAATAAGACATATTATTAAATATAATAATAAAACTTTTAATTAAATGCTGAAATTCACAAATTCACTATATATAATTGTGTTAAAAAATTTAGAAATATTTGATATATGATAGAGTTAAATTAAAGTTGATATATAATAAATTAAAATTTATTTAATTTTGCAGTGATGATTTGCTACGAGTAATCAGTAGTTAATTATGAATAATAAGTATAATTAATTATAAAATATTTCAGAATTTTTAACTGAATTGTAATTAAATTATAAAATGATAAAAAATATTATTTGTTTGTACTGTATAATAAATTATAATAATAAATGCCAACTGTTGCCTTCTTATGGTCTAAGCAAAAGGAAGATATGTGATTGTTTGATTTAGTTTTTTAATAGATCGGTTAGTTTCAATAGCTGTATAATAACCATGATTATTGATACTTGTTAGTTATTATATAATTAAATAGTTATTATTTATAAAAATTTTAAATTAAATTTTTTTAAAAAATTTATATTTTTTTTAATTAAAAAAATTAAATTATTCATTAAAAATAATATTTAAATAAAAAATAAATATTAATATTTATTATAAAAAATTTATATTTTTTTAATTAAAAAATTTAAATTATTCATTAAAAATAATATTTAAATAAAAAATAAATATTTATATTTATTATAAATAATAATTAAATATAATAATAATTAACAGTTAATAATAATTTTATTAAATACCTATAATAATTAGTTATTAAATAATTGTTACCAATAATCAGTCGCAATTAACAGGTATTATGAAGTGTAACTATATAATCTAACCAAATGGACAATAAATCTAGATAATAAGTGTAGCTATATAGTTAGGGAAAAGAGTAAGTAGTGACTAACAATATAACTTTTTGCTCTAATTAACGTCTCATTTTCTCCGTCTGTCTTCTTCTTTTTTATCCAGTTTATATTTATTTTGAATAAAATTTTAATATTAGATATAATTTTTTTTATTTATTTATATTTATATTTTTTTATATGTCTTTTATTTATAAAAATTAAAATTATTATTTTCTATAAATATTTATTTATTTCTCTAATATAAAAAAAACTTTCGTATGATTTTTAATAATCGAACTTATCAAATAACTTGATATTAATTTTGAGTTAAACATATTTTTTATCAATGTCAATTATAATTGTAAGATTGAATATTAATTATTTGATTATTTGGTCAATAAAATTTAGGGATAAAACTAATTTTATATTTATTTTGATTGTAATTTTTTTAATTATTTTTTTCAAAATGTATTATATTTCTTTATGAATTAAAGATTTATTTTTTATAAAAAAAAAATTGTAGCTATATAGTTCTTTTCAAAAAGAAAAAAAAAAGTGTAGCTATATAGTTATGAAGAAATAAGGTGGTATGTTGGTAAAAACTAAAATTTAAGTGCTTAAAAATTTAATTATTAAATTTTAAATGATTAATAATATAGGTGAAATAAATTTTAGATTATTAATTATTTATTATAGTTAGTATACATATTAAATTAAAAATTTTAACTTATTATTTTAAATATTTTTTATTAATGAAGTTACTTAAATTTAAATTAAATTAGTTCGTCTATCATTAAAAAATACTTTTTTAATATATTTTTATACTTTGTAAAAAATAATTTTATATAAATATTATTCCAAATAAAGTTATCTAAATATAAAATTATTATATATTTTATATAAATAATAATTATTACTGTAACATATTTATTAACCATTTTTTAATATTTTTAATTTTTATATCATTAAAAATTCAAATTATTAATTGTAATATTCAATAAAAAAGAAAATTATAGGAGAATATAATATTATAAACAATTAAAATGTATTAATATTATTTTATCTTACTTATTTTTTATTTATTTTTTATTATAATATTATTTTCTATTTAATATTCATTTAATTTTTCAAATAAAATTACTATATGAAAAAATTAAATATTTAAATAAAAAATTCTTAAACTTTCATATTTAATATTTAAATTTTTGTTTTTTAACTCATAATTTGGTTAGTAGTCTGGGGCTCGATGGTGGGACCCATCCCTTTTCTTCAGAATCAGAGGTGCGATCCATTTCCTTATCTGAAAATCCATACATTGCATCATTTACATTGCAATATTACCAAAACAAAATCCAAAGAATTAGCGCGTGGAATTCAAATCCTTCTTGTGAAAGTACTATTTGCCCCCATAACTCTACGAACGGAACTCAGCTCCTCTCAATTATGTGTCCAACGTACATCTCCATTACAGGACAAGACCACCTACGTCAATAATTAGGAATTATAATTTTAGTTTCATTGATAAATATTCGATTTGATTTGATATAAATAAAATAAATAATATTTGATCAGTCTAATAAATAAGATAGGTTAAATTTTTTATTTTATATTTATGATAGGTTTAGATCAAATTTAAATAATAGTAATATTCAGTCCAAATCCATCATATTATATAAATTATATATATTTTTATTTTTTAATATTTTATTTTAATATTTTTTTATGTGAAATATAAATTATATTATATGAATATTTAAAATAATATAAATAAATAAATATATACATATTTAAAAAATAAAAATATATAAACGAATATACTTGCCCAGCTCAGACCCAAAGCGAGATAAATATTTTTATTGTTAAATTGATTAAGTTTGAATTTTATAAAATCCACTCCAAATCCAATCAGTTGCTATTTCTATTAATAATATCATATTAATATCCTTTCGTTCAACATGAAAGATTAATTTATATAATTTTTATTTTTAATTATAAAAAAAATTGAAATTTATTTTAAAATTAAAATTTTAAATTTTTTATTAAAAAAATACAATAATTAAATTTTTTGGAAAATAATTAAATATTATTAATCAAAATCAATTAACATCACAATGAAAATATTTGAATATATGAAAGAGGCATCTATTCAAATAAGGACTAACATATAAAATAAAATAAAATAAAAGAACGAGTTAAAACATATGCCATCATATTAATTTTATATTTAATAATTAGGACTATATTAATATAATATATCATATTAATCCTAATAAAAGAAAATTTAAATCCAATAATACCTACTTGTTACACGTGACTATTCCCTTCATTACATTTACACCCATGAAGATGTCAATCGTATCCAATTCATCGGATATTCGTTTTATCCGATCCAAATAGAAAGTGGTAAATTTTTTTTTTAATTTATGGAGAATTTAGATAATAATAATATTGATCTCAAATTCAATTCAATTATATATATTTTTAATATTTAATTTATAATATTTTTTACATAAAATATAAATTTTATTATATATATATATATAAACGGATAATCCAATCCATCCCTCCCACCTCGCCTCTAATAATTTATTTTTAAATAAATTAAATTTAAATTTTATAAAATTCACCTCAAATTTAATCCTTGCTATTTAAATCTATATATCTATGTTTTTAATACCTCACCTCAATACGATTCATTACTTCTTCCATACCCGATTGAAATAATATATCAATGTATCTTGTATTCTATATATTTTTTGTTTATAGTATAACTAAATAAAATATTAATTCAAATAATATTTTATTCATTAATTTTTTTTTTGTCTGCATAAAAATTTCATTATAATAGTCATAACATAACTTATTTTTATTTTAATTAAATTAATAAATAATTTTATAAAATAAAAATCATAAAATTCAAATTAAAATTGTGAGATTTTAAATTTAAATTTCTTTCAAATAATTAAAAAATTAATTGTAAAATTTTATAACAAAACTTTTATAAATTAATACTTGATAAATTAATAACCTTTATTGAATAATAATTTTTTATGGTTTTAATTTCGATTAATAAGTTAAATTAATATTTGATTAATTAAAATTTTTTTAATTAATAAAAATTATAAATTTTAATGATAGGCAATAGAATTAGAAGCCCTGTGTATACATAAATGAATATGATACACCAATAATAATGGCATATTATAGTGTCGTTTTGCTGTACAAGGTATGAAGGCAACATCTCTTAAGTCACCCTCAGTCGACAATCTCCACTTAACGGACTCTCTCTCCAAAATGCTTAAATAATAATAATAATAAAAGCATCTCTGAAATTTAAACCTCAATTGTCCAGTTCAAGCAACGTTTAAAAGTTGTGTTCCTTGCCCAATTTTGACACGCTTCTTCACTTACTATCACGCGCCGCCCTGTTCTACTGCACGCGCCACGGCTTTCCATCTGTTTTACTCTGTCTCCCTTTTTTCCCTCTTTCCCCCCTGTTGTTATCTTATTTCTTTCTACTTTTTCTTTCTCTTTCTACTTTCTCCCTTTCATTTCCTCTATCTCTCTCTCTATAATCACTATCACTGCCGCCACCAGCACCACCACCGACACCAGTAGCTCCACTTCTTTCTGATCATCATCTCTCTTAAGTTTCTGTCTTTTTCAAAGATAGGAAACTGTAGAAGAGGGAGTGAAGGGGAGTTCGGTAATTTATGAATCCATTGCTTCTGATGATTATAATATGGGCGGAGTCACTTCGTCAATTGCCGCAAAATTCGCTTTCTTCCCTCCAAATCCACCGTCATACACTGTTTTAGCTGACGATTCCAGCCCCGGCGGACTATGTATTCCGGAGGTCCCAAGTACAGATGAGGTGGATGTGGATGTTCTGAAGCTCCGGACTCGTCGGGGAAACGAAATCGTTTCCGTCTATATAAAGCATCCAAAAGCATCAGCAACTCTGCTATATTCCCATGGAAATGCTGCTGATTTGGGACAAATGTTTGAGCTTTTCGTAGAATTGAGTAAACGCCTTCGCGTTAATCTCATGGGGTATTAACTCCTTTTTTTTCTTTAATTTTTATGTTATTGTTTTGATTTAGTTTAAAGATAAACAATAAAACTTTTTAGGATTAGTCATTCTTAAACAGCTCATTAAGTTATTAGAAATACTCCGTGCCTGCAGATGTGGATTACGTAAAGCGCATATTTGTTAATTAAGAAATAGTTTTTGTTTTTGATACTTACGGGAAAATTTTATTGAGTTTCTGTTACAATCTTTTAATCTGTGAAGTATAATAATGTATGATTTTGAGGAATCTAACTACATATTGGAAAGTGAATACAAAAACTACAATGTTGGAAAGATAGAAATGGATGCTTGTGCTACTAGTTTTATGAGCCCTATTGGTTAGGGGCTATATAAATAAACTAAGCAGTTTTTGAACTGCTAGGAGGGGTTTGAATGGGTAATTTTCTGTTTGTGGGAAAACAGTCTTATGGTCGGATACTTGCATAGCAATGCAGGGTAATTAAAATCTTTGCTTCCTTGTGCTCCTTAAAAGTAAATGTCTAATTTCATATTTGAATTGTGTTGGTTTAAATTTTGCTTCAACCTCTGCTTGTACAAGTATTATGATTTAGGAGTCTATATGATATTGCTGTGAATGTTTATCATGTTTTTTGTAGTATGAAAGGGGGATAAGTTCTGCAGAAATTCCAGAAGCTTTAGCTGTTTGTAGAGGTTATGTTAGAAGTTAGAACCCTGAACTAGGTCTAATGCTGACAAGGCTTCAGGTGAGATTCTGAGAAATGTTAGAAGTAAAGACTAAAATTTTTAATATTTTTTTCAAAATTTCAGACAATACGGCATAAAAATACAGATCTACAATTCAGTCTATCAAATTCATGAGTGAAAAATCTAATTTATTCCACTATCAGTCTATCAATTAGCATCAAAATAGCTCTAAACTTCAAAATATGCTGTTTTATAGAACCTGACAGCATCTGTGCCCTTTACTGCAATATTATTATCTTTGCTCTTAGTTCTAATCAAACCCTACCTTACACAATCCCTTAGTCAACCACCATGGAACTTTTTGAATCAGAGACCAGCCAGGAGTTCTAAAGACCTATATTGGGGTGAAAGATTGAGTTTTTAACTCAAAATCATTTATTCGAGTGTTTGGCAATAAAAACAAATAATAAGTTTTGGGTTCAATTGAGTTTTTTATAAGTACCAAAACTCAGTTTATTCCAAAAAGCAGTTTTGGTAAAAGTGCATTTTGATTTAATAATTTTTTATTGCCCATAATCACTTTTTCTTTAATTGTTCCCAAATACCCCCATAAGAAATGTACGAATAACTCCAACTTCAAGAGATATTTCCTGATTATGTTTTCAATTTGCTTAATGCTAAGTAAAAGATTAGCATTAATTGGGTCTATAGACTGCAAATGACGACTCTAAGAATCCCTTTACAGGTGTTTCCATGAAAATGATTTTTTTTCCTAATTTTTTCAGATTGCAGAAGTTTTAATAAGGTCTGCCTTTACCAATAATAACTGGTTTGTGACAAAAACTTACAGTAAGTCCTATTATCATGTCATTTTAAATATTGTATTTGGAGAAAATTCTGATCTAATGGAGGTTCATTTTTTAAAAGCTAACTGCCACAAAGAAATATAGCATTTTTCTTTGCTTTTTTTCTTTATTCAACAGATATCTTGCCTGGTATGATAATAATGGTGGAATGTGGCTGTTGTAATATTAGTAACTGGCCAGACTAGGGAAGAATGTGTTTATTTGTTGCTTTCTATTTTTCAAAATATAATTTCTTTAATTCCAGATATGATTACATAAGAATTTCAATGTTGGGAAGTGTATTGTTTTGTAACTTGTATTATTTTTGTTACTTTTATGTGTATCAACTTTTAGATTAATGATGTGTTAGTTAACTTCTATTTTTTGCCCCCAAGAAATGAATTGAGGTTACCATGATTTTTGGGTCATGTTTGGCTAATTTGTGGAATCTTGAATAGCCAGTCAAACTGCTGAAAGAGTAAAGTGGTGATACATTCTGTTAGCATTGTAGATATCATAGAAAGTCTTGTCTGCTTAAGGACAGGACTGAAGATCCTGACTGAGACTTTGAAAATTTCTTGCTTAGAGCAATTTTTACTTCCTATTCTTCATAGTTAAAAATTTATAACATGCTTCTTTAGGAAAACTGCTGTAAAATTGAATTAGATGGAATGAAAAGTTTCTTTGTAATCGGGGTTTTGAGTCATTCTGTGGTAGTTGTCTGTTAGCAAGTTCCCATCTTTATATAAGTTCTGCTTTTTTGCTTTCTGTTCTTGCTTCTTATCTTCTAAGTATGGTTTGAACTATCAGCATATCTAGCAGTTAATAATTAATTATATAAATATCTTCTCTTGTTTATATAATAAAAGCTGGATCTAGTCACTAATGTATTTAGTTTGAATCGTCAGCACTGCTTAATAATTTATTGGCAAGTGGAACTTAAAATTCTCATGCCTATTAATAACTTTAAGAAATGTCAATTTGACATATGATGGTTAACATGTGCATCAATTGATTTTGACAATTCTACTAGAGCTCACATAACATTTGCCATATGTACATGAAAAAGTGCACATATTAACATGCTAGGGGAATAGGATATGGCATCACTTCTATTCAGTTATATATTTTTGTTTGAATCTGTTGGGAGTCATACTGCACTTTGAGCTACAAAAGATTGTTAGCCTTTCTCATCCCATAGACATTATAATATGGGCTTATGTTTACTTTAAAATTTAAATATATTGAAATAGTTGGAGTAGGGAAAATTTATCAATGTAACAATAGTTCAATACTTATTACCATATTTTTTTACTGTACCTTTGTTTGTTTTCCTTATGTGCAGATATATTTAAACCCATTCCCATGCCATTTACATGCAATAGTTGCATGCATAACTATTATATTTGAGCAGAACCTGCTGAGAATACTGGCTTACTTGATATTTAGTTACGTCGCTGTTCGCTGGTTCCTAAACTGATTTTGATAGAAAACTACGAGACTGTTCTGTGCAAACTAAATGTGTACACATAATATGCATGGCAATTGTGCAAGTGGTCAGATTGGGATACACATGGAACATATGTAGCTTATCACAAAAATAGAAATGCATCTTACTGGGAAAACAGACTAATGGCCCTATTCTTGATGGTTTTTTGCTCCATTTTTGGAACTCTTTATTATATTTGTTTGCCTTTTGGGCTAATTCCTTCTCTTATTTACATTTGTTAACCAGGTATGATTACTCTGGCTACGGACAATCAAGTGGAAAGGTTAGATACCTTCCTTGTTCTTTACTCCTAATTGTGGACACAATTTTTATGCATGCCATAGTAGCTTTAACAAATTCTTGTGCCTTTTTGAATTATCTTTTATCACATACATAATATTATCTTTGTTTGTAGATGCCCTTCATAATTAAGAGATTTATTAAATTTAAAGCTCATGGAATTAGTTTGTTTTATTTTGTCTTTGACTCTTTGTAATTTCAAACTCAAAGAGTTTTTTCCTCTTTCATTTTTATTGGATAAATTTTCCCTTTATAAAGGTTGAAAATTTAAGGATCCTTTTATTTTCTTCTCCATCATAATGATCATTTTCAAAGTTGAGTAGAATCTAATGCAATTATTATTAAAAATTATCACATATTATAATGGGGCTGCTAGATTTATAATTGAAGTTTTCTTTTCTTTTTCTTTTCCCCTCTCTTATATTTTAGATAAATGGGTAGGTTGTTTATGCTAACTGGATTTTGAGAAGGGACAGTTTTCTGCGGCATTATGATTGGGATGTTTTTTCTCAATTTACAGCTTTTTCATTCTACTCTCCATCTCATATTTAATGATTCTGGCATCTGGGGCTATATGGCCCTCACCAATAAATCCTATACATATTTTCAACACTTTTCCTTGTGGAATGTCAATATTTGTTTTGATTTCAAATTATGGTGGTGAAATATTTGTATGAAGGCTGTTTTATTTTTGGTAGAGATTTTGATTTTGAGATATGGAACAACAACGGCTTGCCAATGCTTACAAATTTTTTTTTTTTCTTTTTGGGAATTAAATTGGACAGAAGACTTGAAGTTCTTGTTAACTTCTCATATCAAATGGTTTGCATGTTATTGTGTTGGACGCTTCTATGGACTTAACACTAAACATTGAGTTGTCTGGAATAATTTTGTTGTTCAACTGTAAATAAGTGTTGCATGAGACATTTCTGCGTATTTAGCAGCTGTATGCAATTTTCTGATTTCCTTGGGAATCAAGAACTGATCATACTTTAATAGTGCTGGTTAAGAAATTTTCTGATTTTGCTTTTAACAAGTGCCTCTCTTCTGAAACAGCCAACTGAATGTAATACATATGCCGATATAGATGCAGCATATAATTGCCTTAGAGAAAAATACGGGGTTAAAGATGAACAGTTAATACTGTATGGTCAATCTGTTGGTAGTGGCCCAACAGTTGATCTTGCCTCACGGTTACCAAACTTAAGAGGTGTGGTTTTACACAGCCCAATTTTGTCTGGAATGAGGGTATTATACCCAGTCAAGAGGACATACTGGTTTGACATTTACAAGGTAAAGTTTCTAGCATTAAATTTAATTCTACTAGATATGCTTGTTTAATTCTCTATATGAGAACTTATGTTACTTTGTCTTTTCAGAATATTGACAAAATTGGAAAGGTGAACTGTCCTGTTTTGGTAATTCACGTAAGTGTCATCTCCCTTGTTATTTAAGTCTCCTTTTTGGCTGTTCATCTCCTTTCCCCCTCTCTGCTTGTGATGTAATTTTATGCAATGAGCAAGTTGACAGCTTGAATGGAGGATTTCTTAGGGCATTATTTTTGTGCATTCTTGTGCCAGATTATGAATTTATAGATTCTAATATTCGGGAAATTTCATATTTTGGGTATAGCTTCTAGGAGTTTTGGATACACACTTTTTTGTGTATTGTAAATATGAAGATGCCTTTTCTTGGTTTGAAATGCTGGCTGGAGTCGTAACTTGCAAAAAAACATTGTGCTGTTCTTGCTAACAAATCTAAGAAATGAGTAGCATTTTGGGGGACTGTGGACTTGCATCTGGTGGCGATGCTAATAAATTTAGACCTGTGTAGTTATTCTTGGTAAAATAAAATGATAGGTGAGTCTTCTGTGTGGCATTATAGCATGCATGAATCCAAAAGATGTTTTAATGGTAAACTAAACGGGAATAAGCTTTTTGGTTGGTTTTGGATCTTGAATTTAATTCTTCATCTTCTAAGGGTGGCATATGTTCAACTGGGTTACCATGTTCATAATTACTATTCTGCTAGTTTCCTCCATTCCACCTGGTTACATGGATAATGAACATAATATCATAGCCTATGCTTAATCATGTTCATGGTTGCTATTATTATTGTTCACTTCCATCTTTTTGTGTTGGGAGTTCTGTATCTTACTGGAAATATCATCACACATTCCATCCTTGCAATGAAGTTGGACTGATAAAGATATATTAATCATTTCTACAATATTGTTGATGGGAATTATATAGAAAATACTGGCATCATTTTACTGATGCCACAGATGAAATTGATATTATGATTTATTTTCTTTTTCCATCTTCAGGGAACAGCTGATGAAGTTGTTGATTGCTCCCATGGTAAACAGCTTTGGGAGCTTTGCAAGGAGAAATATAAACCACTGTGGATAAGTGGGGGTAGACATTGCAATCTAGAGCTTTATCCAGAATTCATCAGACATTTGAAAAAGTTTGTGTTGACCATAAGCAAATCAAAAGCAGCCACAAATGGTTCTGAAGAAAGAACAGAGTCTGAAAGTCAGAACTCTTCATCTGAGGTTGGAACTTCAGATACTTTTGAATTGGGTGCTGACCTTCCTGAAATCTCTAGAAATAGTTTAGATAGCAGACTCGAGAAGTCCAAGAAGCCAAATAAACCTGAAAAATCTCGAATGAGCACTGACCGAGTTGATAGATTTAGGAGAAGAAAAGGCTTGGTCTGGTGATTGTTTATTTGAAGAGCTTCTTCAATAAAATATGTGCACGGATCCACTTGAGAAGGTAATTTATTTTTCACTCATGCTTTTGTAACATGCGACAAGTTTCGTACAAATTATTGCATCTGAATGTAATTTTTTACATAAATGTCATATCTGTATGTATCTTTAGAAGAAGAGTCAAATTAAGCAAAAATCTTGCATTTTAAGTTCTAAACTCTTCTGCAAAAAGAGCTGCTGCTCATTTGAAGATGGAAAATGTTTTTATTTCACCACCAAGTCAAAATGATTAAATCAAATTAAGCTGATCAAATTGAATTGAAATCAATGGTTTCATAATTATTTGATTTGATTTTGATTTAAAAAAAAACAAACCGAAAGTTTAGTTTGGTTTGTGATTTGAATTTTTTTCTTGGTTTCGAATTGAATCAAATTAAAATTATATATATATATATATATATATATATATATATATATATATATATATATATATATATATATATTATATTTTTTAAATTTAAAATTAATTTAAAATTTTTAAAAAAGACCATTCATGAAACTAAAGTTAAATAAAAAAAATCTAATTTTTGAGAAAAATACAAGATTTGAGTATTTAATGAAATAAAAAAAATTTATATTATAGATTGAACTATTTTTGAGATTTTTTTTTAGCATTGATATTTTATCAATATTTTTTTTTTTAATTTTATAATAAAATAGTATTCATTTATATATAAAAAAAATTTAATTTAAAATAGATAAATTAAAAATTATTAAATTAAATTAAATCGAATTAAATTGATGATTTAATTATAAAAATAATTTAATTTAATTTAAAAAATTTTCATATAAAAAAGATAGATTTAATTTAATAATAATCATTTAAATCGTACTATCCATTATTGTTTGTGCCTTTGGCAAAGACAGATGATGACCAAGGCGAACTGGACCAGAATTAGGCTTTTGACATTAATTTAAAGGGAAAAATACTTGCATGTATTTTTATTTAAAATTTGATTTGAATCCGTAAAATAAATCGATTTAAATTATATAGTCAATAAGTTGTCAAGAAATGTTTTTATCCTTTAATTTTAATTAATTACATCTTATTTTTTTTTTTAAAAAAATATTTTTTTGTGTTAAAAAATTCATTATTTTAAAAAATAATTTAAGGAGAAATTAAATTATTTCTTCTTAAATTTTTTAATAAAAATCTTTTTTTGAATTTTTTGAATTTTAATATTTTTTTAATTAAAAATATAATTTTATTAATTTAATATTTTTTATTAATTAAAAAATATAAATGATTCTTACAATTTACAGTGTTAGTGTAATTAACAAATCATGTCCTTAATTGAATTAAAAATCGTGTTAAAGAAAGAAAATTAAACAGATTTATTTTATGTGACTCAAATTGCGCTTTTAATAAAAAATACAGACCCTGAATTGGGTATTTTCTTAATTTAATGTACAAACATAAAGCCTTTTCTTCATTAATTTCTATTTAGATTTGAGCGAAGTTTAGGGCTTCCAGGCTTTTGCTCTTTGTTCTTCCTTGCAGCTTTAGGAATAAAATTACCACTATTTATTAGTTCCTAATTTGCATAACCAAAATCACTCTAGTTCTTCAACAATTAAGCTTTATATGCCAAGAAACATGGAATCAAAGCAAAGTACAGCGATGAAATTTTCTGAGGTGGAAGAAGCAGTTGCTATGGAATTTCTTGGTTGAGGGTAGTATAGATTCCTCTTCATCTTATAAACCCAGCATAATACGTGTTCCTAATGTATCCTCAAGCTCACTTGCTTCAAAAACCAATCGAAGCTGATAATATCAAATCCTATAATTCTGAATTCTTGAAGAAGCTGAGTTATGAAGAGCTCAGGGTTTGAGTTTGGCAAGTAGTTATCTGCATATAAAGTATTTGCTTGAATTGCTAATGCAAGCTACAGCTGATGTTACTAAAAACAGGACTGTGGAATTTGTTCATAAATATTTTGGAATTGAGAACGATTTTAAGCCAAAAGAAGAAGCAAAACTTCGTCAAGAGAATGAATGGGCTTTTGAGGGTGTTGATCAAGATTAATTTGGTCTTTTTTTTTTAAATTATTATTATTAAAATCTATGAATCTATATATACGTGGGTTTATAAGTGAGTGAGTATTGAAAATCATTTATACAAAAATAATTAATTTGTGTTAGATCTAACAATCACTTACTTGTATATCCTATATATATTTTATTATCATTCAATAGATTAAGAGATTTTATATTCGAACTTTGCCATTTTATAAAGAATATCGGATTTATTTTCTATTTCATATCGAGGAAAAAATTTTGTGAGTTTGGATATTCTATTTAAAATAGATATATGACATATTTAGATATAATTAAATAATAAATATATATTTTCATACTTTAAAAAAAATTAGATATCTATATTACATGTAATATCTCCTTGAAAATTTTGGAAAACCCCAACGCTGTAGTTCGTCTAATAGGATTTTATCAGCTGCTGCTATAATATCTTTTGTTTTTGGCTTAGTATGATGGTGAGGATAGAGGGGAAATGGAGATCACAACATTTGTTGAACCATTGGTCATTTTCTTGATTTTGATTGTGAATGCTGTTGTGGGGATTTGGCAAGAGAGTAATGTTGAGAAAACAAAAGATATTATAGCAGTAAAATTATTCATCATGTCTGCCTGCCTTTTATATGGTGCGTATTTGTTTTCATACCAAAGGATATTTGCGTTGAGTTTGGATTATTTGGGTGAATTTCTTCAATTTGATGGTTTAGATGGTGGAAACTTTCAGAAAAGGGGACATTGGGAGTGAAAAGCGATGGTAGTGGTGGGCAGAGAAGTGAGTGAAATTATTTTTTTTAACAAAGACAAGAGGCCTAAAATATGTGTATCTCCTTAGTTAGAGATTACGATATAAGGGAAATTATGCCATACGGCTCCTCCAATCGGCTAGTAGGTTGACTATACTCGGATGAATCTCTTTATTGATATTAATTATTGGCATGTTATCTGATATTCGAAATAAAGCTGAACTAGATGAGTGAAAATTTAGGCGCCACACGAAAATTTAGAATTAGCAAATTCTAGTCCTGTGATATTTGATATCAGAGTTTGAAAGTTACGAGCTTGAAAGCACGATGACAAGTGCTATTGCATCCCAATTGGCATACGTAAATATGAGAATGTTAAACCGTGTAGCGTACGAGTTGTCTTACAAAATTGGTTTGGTGTCATTTTTTAACGAAATTAAAATGCAAATATTTTTTAATATAATTTTAAAAATATATAGAATTTTTAATATAATTGGCCAAATATAGAAATTTCAAAATAATTAATCCTTAAAAAATTATGAAAAAAAATTTAAATATAATTCTTATATATATCATAAACAGCAAATCGAGCTTCTATATTTTTGAAGATATAAATATATTTTTAACATCACAAAATACTGTTAAGACGCCCATTAATTATATTAAAAGGTGGCATAGATTTGATTTGATTAATTTAAAAGGTTATTATCAAATCAAATCAATATATTTAATTTAATTTTTTTTTTTGTCTAAACTATTCAGTATTTAATTATTGTTAACTACTCCAGATTTAAGTTGTGGAGATTTCTTTCTGGGGTACAGACTCTTTTAATACTGTTTACTGCATATATAGGGATTCTAATTCGATACCACTGCTTAAGCGCCAAAATATGTAGTATTTATACTAACCAAATTATCATTATAGCTAAACTGTCGATTTAATTTTAATTTGATTCAATTTAATTACCTTATTTTTGTCCGTTTTAAATCAATTTTTTTATTTATAAATTTTCATTATTTTATTATAAATTTGAGAAGAAATATTGATAAAGTATCGTTGATGAAAAAATCTCAAAAATAATTTAATATAATTTTTTCGTTTCATTAATTAATATACCTAAAACTTATATTTTTTTTTCAAGAATTAGACTTTTTATTATCTATCTTTAGTTAATTTTCATGATGGTCATTCTTTTTTAAATTTTAAATTAATATTATATTAAAAAAATATGTGGGTGTGTATAAAATAAAATCAAATATATTTAATTATAATAATGGTAAAAAATAATATATATATATATATATATATATATATATATATATATATATATATATATATATATATATATAT
>CANXYC011286588.1:0-62575 GCA_948193065.1 Aleurites moluccanus
GTAGCATGCTTCACAGCTGCTACTCAGGGTATCTGGCTCCGAAATCTCATTAGAGAAATGAATGTTTTCGACTTCGTGGATAGACCTATACAGTTGTTTTGTGACAACAAGTCAGCTGTGTTATTTATCAATAACAATAGAGGCCTTAAGGGGTCTAAACACATGGAAGTCAAATTTCTGACCATAAAGGAAACAGTTCAGAATGGAGATATTTCTGTGGAGCATATCTCTACAGATGATATGGTTGCAGATCCACTAACAAAAGGATTACATCCATGTGTGTTAGAAAGGCACGTACAAAACATGGGATTGGTGACATCGTGGGATATCATTGTTTAGTGGGAGCTATTCTGCATAAAGGAAATCTCAGAGTGTTGTGTAAACTCTGAGTACAGGCTCAAGGGCATTAAGATAGTAGCCTGACAGATATGTCTTTTACACATAAAGTGTGGTTAACAATAAAGTGAGACATATGCATGTTCGTTGGAACAATAAAGGTATTCTCTGATGACATATAAGGAGTTATGACACCGAAGGAGAGAGAATGGAGACCGACAAAGGATGACGTATAAGATTCTTTTAATGTCATCGGATTTGCCACATCACCATATTGAACCCATATCAGTAGAATAGACAACATATGTGACCATGGATAGCTCTGTGTGATTACATGCAGTTACTACCATGATTCGGTATTGAAAGCTCTATGGGACAGGGTAAGCGATTAAGGGGTTATCAACAAAATAAGGTGTACACATGAAGTAACATTTTAATTATTTGCCCAAGTGGGAGAAAGTTAGAATTTTCCAATAAAGTGTGGGCTTCATAATAAAAATAATAAACCCTTAATCGAATTAATATGGGCTGGCATAGTGTGGACTTTTTGGGTCAAACCTGTAATGGATAGGATTGACCTAGGCATATAAATATCAGTTAGGTCTCCTCCCTTAGCCTCTTCTTACTCATTCATTCTCATAATTCACGTAAACTGAATTAGAGAGAAATTTAAAAGCAACCCATCTGCCAGAATAATACAGTAGATGCATCAAAGGAGAAAGTCCTAGCAATTCAGATCTTCCGCTGCAATGGCTTCCGAATCGAAATCAGGTACGCCTATTATCGAGAATCTACTCCATTAACGTGTTTGCTGAAATTTCGGGTTGAAAATATTTTTTCCACATTCTAACATTGATAATATCATATGATATTATTTTATTAATTTATCATTTTAAATAAGATGTCTAATCGAAATTATCATTATACTATATAATTTCTTGTTTATACATGCCAGCTAAGTATGATTTAATAGCTAAAGCATGCTTGTATATAAAGAAAACAGAAGCAGAGTTAATGTGTGAAATGACAAGATATTGTATTTTCTTATATTAGTAAACTTGATACAAGGCTTTTATTTTTTTTTTAAATTGAAGGGTTTAAACTCTAAAGAAACTAACAAATAGTTCTACAGGCTCGTAAAATCCCTAACTTATCATCTAACAAAGCTTCATGAAAACCACACTGTGCTACATTCATCAAGTGAATCCTCCTAGAGTCTCCAGAGCAGCATTTGTTAACCAATCAATTATTTGGTTCTAGATATACTCGTGTATCTAACCACAGGCTTCAATTTATGAAAAAAATTATGAATTGGATGAATTGGACTTTTGAAAATTTTAATATTTTTTAAATTCAAACTTCATCCATGAAATGGTCTACTTAATTTCCTTCTCCCTGTAGTTAATCTAAGGATAGTACAACAAATTTATTTAAGAAATAAAATGAAAAAAGTTTCGATGAAAGAAAATTTTTAATATTAGAAATGAGTAATTATTTAGGAAAGAAAATGAAAGGAAACGAGGAGGTGGGATATATCAACTCTTGTTTGTCTCAACGCACACAACTATGTATATAAGAACTTGTTAAAAAAAATATAATCAAATAACAAGAAGTTAATTATGACCCCAAAATTAAATAATTTCAAACTAAAAAAAATTATATATCAATAGAGGTCTTCAATTTAAAATTAATATATAAACTGAACTTTAAAAAAAAATGGAAGATTATATATTTTTACTTACATTAATCTTAATTATGTATTAATTAGAACCTCAATATATTTGGTTGTCACAAGGAGCTAGTCTGCCCAATCAACTACTCCAATTCAATAGTTTTAAACCACCTAAACATTTTTATTTTGATGGTTGAAAAAACTAAATAACTATTGTGGATGTTTGATAAAAAATTTTATATAATTTTTAGTTTTTTTTTCCCCCAACAACTGCATAAAATCGTATGGTTATTTTTTTTTTTATGATCGTTGTTAGGTAATCAAATAACTGTGGTTTAAAATTTTTTCGAAAAAGTTTCAAATTAGAGTTTTTTCGAAAAATCTCATGCATTTTTAAATAAAAAAACTAAATTAACCTATAAAAAATTATTTAAATAAAAAATAAATATTAATATTTATCTTTAATAGTGATTAAACATATTAACAGTTAATAATTAATAATAATTTTATCAAATATTTACAATAATCAGTTTTTAAATAATAACTATTAGTTACCAATTATTAATCACTCGCTATTAGTTACAGTTAAATCAAACGGAACCAAAAATAAATAAATAAATAAATAAATATATATATATATATCATAGGGTGACTATCAGAGTGCCTCCTACATAACGCTATCTATAATTCTTTAACAGGATTCCTAATCTTGCAAGCAATACACTATGTATATTACTTAATAAATTTGTTTTAATAAAATATGATAAATATTATAAATTAGTTAATTAAACTGTGATATCTTTTATTTGGATTTTTAAGAGTGCAAAAACAATTAATTTGATCTAGAAGTTAATTAAGAGTATGTGTTTAAATATAAAAATGAACTTTCAATCGGTTCAATTTAAATTTAACTAAAATTTAAAAAAATTAAATTAATTAAATTAAAATTTTAAAAATTAAATTTATTTAAATTTTGAATCAAATCAAATCAAATTAAAATTTTACAAAATTAATCAAATATAATCGAACCCACATATTTTCATTTGTGTATTCAGTATTTTATTTTTTTAATAAAATATATATATAATTTGATTGGTTTGATTATTTTAATTTTTTTTATAAAAATTAAACCAAAATTAAATAAGTAAAAAAATTTTAAAAATAAATCAAATCCAACTAAAATTTAAATTTAACTGAACAAGTTGAATTTGATTTTCAGTTAATATTTTTTCTCACCCTATATATATATAAAATATGTATATAATGGCTTTCAAGAGACCTAAAAAGCTATAGCCAAGTATATAGAGTTTATAGCTTAATTAGAGCATATCTTAAGATTCCCTAATGACAACATCATCAAATCCTTTATTTTCTGCTTTTTTTTTTCTTTTTTTTAAGAAAACACTCACCACCAAACACATATAATCATTAACATTGTAAAAAAAATAAAGAAAAAACTGCTAATTCTTTAATTAATTTTTTGAGTCATAAATTATTGGAAAAAGCTAGCAAGCTACTATTGCTAACTAAAGCTGTGGCATACATGTTTGTTGGATATGGGCTCCATTTCATTTCATACTTATCTTATACTAATTAATTACTCTTATTATAATACAATTAGGGAAGATGTAGGCTTAATGAATTATCATACTCTTATGATGTAGACTTAATGAATTATCATACTCCTTTTTTTTTAAAAATTAAAGATAAATTTATTAGAGAAAAAATGTTAGTATAAATAAAAAAAAAAACTCAGCTCTACTTAAACTCCAACAATAAATCAATCAGGATCAAAAGAAAAGGAGAGCAACAAACACAGATCCGTCATGGATAACGTGGTGCATATTCTAAAAGACTCTTTATGTTGCCAAAGAGACAATAAATCTAAATAAGGGATGTTAAATACTAGGTAAATTGAGATAAGGTTCGATTTGTCGATAATAAAATAATGAATAGTAATCGCCGGAAAAATCTTAATTTACAAATAAATTGAGTAAAAAAATTTTGAACGAAAAATATTGATTTTCAGGAAAATTGAATCAAAATCCTCTATAAAATTTGTTGTTGATAATTATTTTAAGCAATAAAAACCCATTGAAAGGGTAAGAAATTATGAAAAGTGTGAAGAAAATAGAAAAATAAACATGGAAAAAAAGATAGATAAAGCATAAATTAAAATAAAATAATAAATCGGAATTATCATGAATAAAAAATGGGCAACAAACTCAGATCTGTATTACAAATCTTGAGAAGTGGACAAACCAAAAAAAAAAGAGAAAGAGAAAGTTAAGAAAAATAATTACTTAATTTGATATTGTGAATTATCATACTCTTACATTTTATTTTTTGTGACTCAATTATAATTAAACTCAAATATTGACACATAATTCATATCATTCCTAATTGATCACAACGGAAAGGATTCATGCACTTGAAAATTGATAATTATTGATTAATTAATTAACTAACTAATTAATTAAATAATTAAAGATAATTAAAAGAAGAAAAAGAAATAGACCAAAGCTGAGGTACCTTTTGTAGTGCAATAACTATTAATGAAAGCCTATACGTAGAGTATATATATATATATATATAATAAAGTTTGCGTGAAGAAAGTGGAGCATGCCACCCTATGTGTTAGCTGCTCTGAAATACCAAATAGAATAATTAACTAAACATGATTAATTAATTTGAGGAAAGAACAAATGTTGGGTTTTCTTTTTGAATTAAGTAAAACAAAGAGTGGGGGTAGAGAGCTCTGTATTAAAAAATATAATTAAGCTTAGCGTGAAACATCTGAAGTGAGAAAAATTAGCAACAAAAGAGATTCCAATTTATTTTATTTTATTTTTACATTAAAAAATATTATATATTAATTTATTGGGTCCAATAACTTCTAGAAAAAGTTTACTTTCATGTAATTTAATTAATGGAAAACCACAGGTGTCTATTTGTAGCCTCTGTTTTGTATAAATTTTAATTATATTTTTTATTTTAATCATATATTATTATATATGAATCAAATTTATTATATTTTAATTAATTAAAAAATAAAAAATAAATTATTATAAAAAAATTTAATTAAAATATATAAAAATATAATGATATTGGAAAAATTAATGAGTTTTCATATAAAAGAGTTATTTAACACATGCTAAACAAATTTTAAATTATTTAAAAAAAATATTAAAATTTAAAATTTTTAATTTCAGTGTCAACATAAAAAAAATTAAAATGTATTTAAAAATAATTTATTTAATATATTTATAATAATAATTCTTCAAAATTAATATAAAGTCATTAAACTATTAAACTAGTAGTTGAATTATTTTTTATCTCATAATTAATATTGAATCTTAAATCTCAAATATTAATAATCTCATTAATATTTATAATTTAGGATGTGTCACAAATATGAATGGTAGATCATATTATAAATTATATGGGTCAGGGTCAATCTGACGAAAAAAAAAAATATAAAAAATTTATTTGATTCATTTAAATATAATTTTTTTTATATAAAATTAATTATCGGCTCATTTAGGATTAATTAAAAATATAATTAATTTATAGAAAAAAATTTATTTGACCCATTTAAATTTAATTTTTTAAATAATATTAATTTTTGACCCATCCAATATTAATTTTATAAATTTATCCCTAAAATTGAGAGATTTTAAAATTCATAAAATTTGTTAAAATTTATAAAATTAAAAACTTAGTTTTTTATTTTATGAATTTGTACAATTTCACTATTTAAAATAAAAATAAAATTTATAAATTTTAATGACATTTTTGTAATAAAAAATAATTTATAAAAATTTTCATTCATTAAAAATAATTATTTTTCAAAATCTCATCTCAAAATAAAAAATTATAATAAATAATAAATTTTGAATAATTCATAAATTTTAATTATTTTTTTTATTAAATAAATAGTAAATTTCAATAAAATTTATAAATTTTCAAAAATTTCTTATTCAAATATCAATTAAAATTTTCCATCTTTTAAATGTAACAGTAGGTTTAATGTGTAGAAGTATTTTTGGAGGGGATGAGCTGTCCCCAATCAAAAAGTCTCTGCAAGAAATGGAAATTGAGCAATGCATATCCTCTCCCCAGCTTTCCTGCAAATTTGTGTGTGATAGTGAAGGCTATGAAAATGACATTGTTCTCTATACAAACAAAAAATAGGGCCCCGCATCACATGCCTCCACCAATCCCTGCATAAAAAGTGAATATTAAAGGGGACCTACATAAAAAGTGAATATCAGAGGGGACCACCCTCTCTTTCTGAGTAACTACATACCCTACCTAATTTTATACTCTTGTGGGAAGCAAAAGTAATTGGATTCTCTTCTGTTTCCCACAAAAATAAATAAATAAATAATATATATATAATGAAACTAGCTTGGTTAATTTAAGAATTAATTATTATTTTTTCTTTATAAAAAAATTAAATATATTAAATCCTTATAACTTTTTTAAAATATATTATTAATATTACAATATATTACTAGACTCTTCCATCTAATTTTATCGTTAATCAATCGTTAATCAACCCTATAAGGATAGTAAAAAAATATAAATACTCTTATCGTTTATTTTTAATTAATTACATTCTATTTTTATTTTAAAAAATATTTTTTAGTGTTAAAAATTTATTTTCATATTATTTGACAAATTTTAAAATAAAAAATAAATAAAAATATTTTTTATTTTAAAAAATAATTTAAGAAGAAATTAAATTATTTCTTCTTAAATTTTTTAATACAAATAAAAAATTTATTTTCATATTATTGACAAATTTAAAATAAAAAATATTTTTTAAAAAATATTTTTTATTTATTATTTTCAAATTTTTTATTTTTTAAAAAATAAAATAAAAATATTTTTATTTATTTTTATTTTCAAATTTATCATAAATATGAAAATATATTTTTTAACCTTAAAAAATATTTTTTAAGGTAAAAATATAATGTAATTAATTAAAATTAAAGAGCAATGATATTTCTTTCTTTTTACTATTCTTATATAGTTGATTAGCGATTAACTAACGATAAAATTGGACGGAATGATCTAATAGTATATTGTGATATTCGTTGGGAGAAGTTAATATATTTTTGATAAATCAGTGAGAATTTAATATATTTGATTATTTTATAAGGGAGAAATAATAATTAACTCTTAATTTAACTATCATGATTAGTTATCAGTGATTAATGATCAATGACTAATAATTATTAATAATAATTAAAAAATTTATTATTTAACGTTTTAATTATAATTTTAAAAAATGATTATTGAATTTTAAAATGTTATTTTATATATGAATTTTATCAAACACTTCATATTAATGATTAAGAGCATAAATATTAAATTTTAATTCCAAACATACATTAAATGCACTATTTCAATTTCATAAATCCAAATTCACAAGTGAAAAGTAAATCACCTTATACACATAAGATATACATTACTATTCCTTTATTAGACCAAATAGAACTATACCCACTATATATTTGATTATATAGGAGCATAGTAACTGTATTAGATGTAGTTGGATAGATTGCTATTTTGTTTTAAAAAATTATAATTTTTAATTTACATGTAATTTTAGTATTTTAATAACATATGATGATATTGGCACTCTATGGTATTATTGTTTTGAAATGTGATGATATTATTAGTTTTATTTTCTTGATAAATTTGACTTTAATTTAAATCAAATTTTCAGATCTTTTAGTTTAGAAAACTACTTAAATACTATCAAATAGAAAATTAATATTTTTTGTGTTTTATGGTTGTTTATAGGTACTAAGTTGGTGTTTTATGGTTGCTTTTCAATTTCCTTTTTTTTTTTTTTTTTTTTTTTTTAATATTGGGTTTATAAAAAGCATAAAAGAGATAGCTGAGATGAAAAATTATTTAGTTATAATTAAGGTATATTTTAATTTTTATATAGTAATAAAATAATTAATTTATCAATGAAAATAAAATTTAAAAATTATTTAATTAATTTTTTAAGAGAAAGATAATATTTTATTAATTAAATCGAATTTTATAAAAAAAAATAATTAATCTAATAATAATGCAGTAGTTAATAGCTCTGAATTGTAATTAAAAAAGTTGGAGTTTGGTCTGGTATTGAATTTGCGGTTAGCAATTGTTGCAATATAATAGCTTTGAATTGTAATAAAAAAAAAAAAAAAAGTGTAGACTTTGGTCTCGCATTGGGTTTGGGGTTAGTATGGGAGTAGGGTATCACAAATTTGTTAACTGAGTAGATACTAACAGTGTGGTTGAACTCATCACATAATAGGAAATAAAAACATAATCAGTTTTTGAATTCATAGCATGAAGTAAAGATTATGATGGAGCAGTTTTGGAATATTTATATTCAATATTAGGGTGGTATCAATTCAGTTTGGTCGGTTTAAAAAATTATTATCAAATTAAATAAATATTTTTAGTTTGAAAAATTTTCAAATCAAATTAAATATTGTAGATTTTCGATTTATCGATTTTAAATAAATTTTTATTTTATATAAATCATCATTATTTTATTATGAATTTAAAAATAAATATCGATAATAAAAAGATTTTAAAAATAATTTAATATTGTATAATCTAAAACTTATTTATTCTATTCATTAACACATTCAAAATTTATATTTTTTTAAAAAATTAAATTTTTTTTTATCTATGTTTAGTTAACAATGTGATGGTATATCAAATAAAATTAAATATATTTTATTGTAATAATATAAAAAAAAAATTGATTTTGTCATACGAAATTACCATTTTTATCCTTTTGTCCCTACTTTCTACCAGGTAACAGCTTTTGGTTTGGTACAAAAGAGGTACCAATCCACCCTAACAGAATATAAATAAGGTTTTAATTTAACCATGATTACATGGATATGAGATCAAATTAATTTGTGAAAATATTCCTCTTTAAAATTTAAATTTATCTTTATTTTTTAATAAAAAAATTATATTATAATGGAGATATCATAATAAAATTTTAAAATACTAATTAATGATTAGTTTAATATATAAAAGATAAATATATTAAGTGTAATTAAAAAAATTTCAAAATATAAAACAATATTTTGTGATTTTATACTTTTTCAAGTCATATAGGTATTTTTTTTTTCTATAACTCATGTTTAATTTCATTAATAATTAAAGGTATGATACACATAGATGGGGGTGATCAAAGATTTAAGTAAGTCAGAATCGCTTCAGAAAAAAATTCTATTAAGTTATTAAAAAAATTTCACTTGACTCATTAGAATTCGACTTTTATATAATCTTAAGTGTTTTATATTTTCTATTTTTGTAACTCTCTCATGTCATTTGACTAATTTTTTAATTTTAGCCCCCTCAATATTTATTTAATTTTTATCCACTCAAAATTAATATTTTAACTTCGTTCCTAATGATACAAAACATAGTAATAAATAATAATATCTAAAAATAACATATTTTTATTAGTAATATGTTAAAATAATTAGGACCGATTCAAATCAAACCGATAAAAAATAAATTAATAAAATTGAAATTTTTAAAATCAAATCGAATTAAATTTTTAAATCGAATCAAAATCTTTATAATGTTAATCTAACCGAATTGAATGATATATTTCGATTCAATTATTTAGTTATTTCAGTTATTTAATTTTTAAATATATAAATATAAAAAATAAATATATAATATATATAATTTGGTAGGTTTGATTATTTTAAATTTTTTTAAAAAAATTAAATCGAGCCTAATAGATTAAAATTTAAAAGAAAAAATTAAACTGAAATAAATTAAGATATAAATTAAATTAAATCAAATTAATCGTATTAAATTTAATTAAATTTAATTTTTTATTGATTGAATTTTTTTTCTTCTCACACCTAAAAATAACTCGTGTTTAATTCCAGCAGCATTCAAATGTATGCTATAGGTAAAAGTAAAAATGTGAAAATAACGTGATATCAAATCAAACAAAAAAAAATGAAGGGCCATGAAACACAGTAGAAGGACCATCGTTGGATCTCCAAAAAAATTCATAACAAATGATGATGATGGGGTGTGATAGGAAAGGGAGGGGGTCCCATCACCTTATACGTGTAAACGAAATTGATTCAAATTGCAAAGGAGTACAGAAACATGCACGCACAATCACGAAAAGAAAACAAAGTCAGATCAGATCAGGTCATGTGCATGAGATGAGAGAGTGGAGCGGATTTTGCGCATGTCACGAATATATAAAAGAAACGATGCATAACAATTAAATAAAAAGACGATTTGCTTTTCGGCGAAACACCCCCACCCCCACCCAATTAAATTATTTATATTATATTAAATTTGAAAATGATTATTTTAAATTTTAATTAATTGTTTATAAATTTTAATTTTATTTATAATTTGAAGTAAAATAAAAGATTACTAAATTTTAATATTATTTTATATTTAATTTAAAATGAGATAATACTTTAAAAAATATTTAATTATTTATATTATACACATTTATATATGATTTTGTACGTATCAAATTTGTTAATTATAAAATATGATAAAATTAATGAGACACAGATAAAATAAGTTTTAAATACAACTGAAATATTTATTTAGATTAATATATGATTTTATTTAAGATTTTTAAATTTATAAGGACTAATATTAGTACAATACAAAAAATACTGAGTTTCGTTAATAATTTTCATAAATAGTAAATGCTAAAAATGTCATTTTAAGTATATGGTGGATAATTAAAAATTGACGCGTGTTCTCGAATATTGTGTCTTAATTTCTTGAAATTGTATTTACTTGTTCTTTGAATTTAATTTAAATATAACTCTAATGTTATGACTTAGTATTAGAAGAAGGGTTAAATGTAAATAATAATAATAAAAAATGAATTGAGGGTAGTTAATTCCGTTATAGTTAAGAAATTCATTGATAAGTTGTCAAAGCTCAATTGCTAGGGACATATTAGCTACCGTAACAAATTGAGGCATGAACTGATTTGCTAATCTCAAGCTCCTTCTCTCTTCTCTCTTCTTTTTTCTCTCTCTTTATCTGTTTTATTCTTCTTTTTCTTCAATCTTCTCCATTTTGTTCTTTGTTCTCCTTACTGTCCTTATTTTCTATTGCGTTACTGTCACTTACTTGTTGACTAAGTTCTTGGTCAGTTATGGAGCAAATCCATGTGGTACCAGAGCAATTAGCTCCAGAGAAAACTAATTTAACAGTGGTTAAATCTAAAACTAATTTGACGGTGGTTAAATCTAAGGCAATAATTATAACTGCTGAGAGAATGCAAATTCTAAAATAACAAGTCCAATTTCTCGATCTTCGGATTAGGGAATTAAAGAAGTCTCTATCTGCCTTCATTGGAGAATTAAAGAATTTTCAAGTTGCATCTCAACATTTTCATGATGAATTGAGGTTGATAGTGCTGGAAAACTTAAAAAAATTGATAGAAAATAATATACAAGTGGCACAACTGGTAGAATTTGTGAAGATAATGCAAAAAGGGAAAGAACTTGAGGTAGAGCAAAAGCGAATAATGAACTAAGGTAGAAAGAGGCCATGAGCATACAATTATCAGTTCATATAGAACTATAACTCATCCACAGGTGCAAAATTTCTTTCCTAACCCTAATATGATTGTTGAATTGAAAAATACTGCAGTTAATATGAGCTTAGGCTCAGGTAGAGGCATATTGCCAATACCTAGGGCTAGAGAGGTGGGGGAAAGCAGTAATACAAGTTAGACACCTAGGGATTTAATGGATATTGGAATGGGAGTTGGATTAGGTTAGGTGCACCCTATTTTGATGATACAAAACCTAAAAGTCTGGTACGAAAAGTATTTGAGCATATATGGTGTTCCTGAAGAGCAAAAAGTTGAATTAGCTACTTTATTCTTTGATTATAAGTTAGACAATTGGTTTCAAGGTTGGCAAGGGCAACAAGCTAACATTACATGAGTTTTTTTTTTTTTTTTTGCTAAAGAAGTTTGCTAAAGGTTTGGAAATTGAGCAATTATGAGATTATTGAGGGATTTAATAAACTACACCAAGAAACAATTGTTAATTATTATTAAGAAAAATTTGAAGACCTGAAATTATTAATGCTCAATTACAATCCATGATTAACTGAGCCCTATTTTATTTCCAAATTTATTAGTGGACTGAATAAGGAGCTTAGTTCTATGGTTAAAACATTTAAGCATGCTACCTTAACACAAGCTTTTGAGTAAGCCAAATTGCAAAAAAAAAATGCATAGAGGCAATACTTAAAAAACACAAAAACCAATTTGAACCCTTAAATTACCCACAACATAAACCTTCAGTTTCCACTTATAAACCAAATGTAAATTTTTCTAAACCAACAAACCAACTTCTGTCAAACACCAAACCACCTAATTCATCCGAAAATCATACCACTTCAGCCAACACTAAGCCTTTCAAAACCAAACCTTAAATACCTACTTTTGATGTTAAAAGGGTGCAAGGGCAATACTTTAAGTTGTGATGATAGGTAATTCCTTAGATATCTATGCAAAACCAAACAATTTTTAACTATTGAAGGATCTTCTGAAGTGATTGGGGAAGGGGAGGATGAGATTCTTTCCATAGAGGATGAAGAAGGCCAAGAGGGAGAAATCTCCATGCATACTTTGGATTAGAGTTCCTTAAGTAATACTTAAAGGATTCAGGGTACTATTAGGAACAAAGCTGTGGTAATCCTGATTGACACAGGAAGCACCCATAGTTTCTTGGATGTGACAGTAGCAAAGGAAGTACAAGTTAAGACTATTAAAGCCTTCATTTTATCTACAACAATTGCTAATGGCCACAAGATGTCTGGCAAGGCAAAATGCCCTGAATTTCAATGACGAATGTAGGGTTACACATTTCAGTTTAAAATAATAATTTTGTAGTTGGGGGGTTATGACTTTATGTTAGGTGTGGATTGGATGAAGCAATAAAACACTTGGTATTTGATCTCCTCACACCTTCCTTATCCTTTATAAAAGAAGGGAAACAAATTGTCCTTAAGGGCATAGTAGAGCAAGGATCATTGAGAATTCTTTCTGGGAAGCAATTTAAACACCTGCTTAAAACCAAATGGAGCCAATTTTTTGGTCATCTATTCTCAATAGGTTGCAGTTCGTCTGTGACTTCTCCCAATTTACTTATTTACAGTAAGCATCGATCCCTCCTCCAACACCTGTTGTCCAATTATCAATTTCTCATTTAAGAACTAATAACACTCTCACCTTTCAGAACTTATGACCATTCAATTCCTTTAAAGCCACACTTTAAATTTGTTCACCTAAGACCATATAGATACAATCACTTTCAAAAGGATGAGATTAAAAAACAAGTAGTCATCATGCTCCAAAACTCTATAATTCAACCAAGCCATTACACTTTTGCTTCTCCTATCCTACTTGTTAAAAAGAAATATAGAATATGGAGGTTTTGTATTGACTATAGACAATTGAATGCGATTACAATTAAAGATAAATTTTCCATTTCAATAATTGAAGACCTTTTAGATGAATTACATGGAGCTCATTTTTTTTTCTAAGATAAACCTACGGGCTGACTATCATCAAATTATAATAGCTACTGAAGATGTCTACAAGATTGCCTTTAAAATACATCATGGCCATTTTGAGTTTAAGGTTATGCCTTTTGGCTTAACAAATGTACTTGCAACATTTCAAGCCCTAATGAACCATGTTTTTGGCCCTTATCATAGGAAATTCATCTTGGTGTTCTTTGATGACATTTTTGTTTATAGTACTACTTGGGAACTTCAATTGTTTCATTTAGAAGTTGTATTCCAATTGCTGGCGAACCATCAATTATATTCTAAACTATCAAAATGTTCTTTTGCAAAAGCTCAAGTATAGTATCTAAGGCATATAATTTCTGTTGCAGGGGTCCAAACTGATCCTTTTAAGGTCAAAGTCATGGTTAATTGGCCACAACCTATTACTCTCAAGGATTTCAGAGGCTTCTTAGGTCTTTTAGGTTATCACAAGAAGTTCATCAAGGGATATGGGGTTATAAGTAGACCTTTGACTAAGATGCTAAAAATTGATGGGTTTAAATGGACAGCAGAAGCACTCCAAGCCTTCACCACTCTTAAGCAACTAATGGTCACTGCTCTTGTGATAACTATGCTAGATTTCACCAAACCTTTTGTCCTAGAGACTTATGCATCAACAAAAGGAATTAGAGTAGTCCTAATGCAGCAAGACAAATATATTGAATTTATTAGTGAAGGCCTAAGCACTCAGAACCAGGCCCTTTCTGTTTATAAAAAGGAATTGTTGGCTATTATATTTATTGTCACCAAATGGAGACATTATTTGGAACAAGGCCACTTTATCATTATGACTGATCATTAGAGTATTAAATTCTTGATACAACAGAAGGGTATTGTGAAGCTCTTAAGGTTGGACTATAGCATTCAATACAAAAATAGGGTAGCAAATTCCCTGTCAAGAAGAACTCCAACTGACAGTGACTTATTATTAGCTTCTACCCATTCTATTTCAGTAATTGTTACTTTATGGATCAAAGAGGTCTCTTTCAATTACTCCCAGGATCCAGATGCCAATGACCTTATTCAAATGTTACTGATAGATCCCTAGGAAAAACCTCACTTCTCTTATTCTCATAGTCTCCTGAGGTATAAATGGAGGTTGTTTATTAGGCATGACAGTTAGTTTAGACAAAAGTTGATACATGCAGCTCATGATTCTTTATTGGGAGGGCACTCTGGTATAAAAGGTACTTATGAGAGACTCAAGCAACATTTCTATTGGGTTGCTATGAAAAAGGATGTTGAAACTTGGATTCATACTTGTGATGTTTGTCCAAGATGCAAGAGTGAATATATTCCTTACCCAGGGTTACTTCAACTCTTGCCTATTCCATTCAGCCTTGGCTACACATTTCTATGAATTTTATTAAGAAATTACCTAAGTCACAAAACAAAGACACTATGTTGGTGTTGGTGGATAGGTTTACTAAGTATGGTCATTTTTATGGCCTATCTCATCCTTTTACAGCCCTAAAAGTAGCTCAATTTTTCCTGGATTAGGTGTATAAGTTGCATGGACTTCCACAGTCAATAGTTTATGACAGAGATTAAGTATTTACAAGTCTATTATGGCAGGAGCTTTTCAAATGCCTTGGAGTTGGGTTGCATCATACTTTTGCCTACCATCCTCAATTTGATGGTCAGACAGAGAGGCTCAACAAGTTTCTGGAATATTTTCTCAGGTGCATGACCTTCCAAAAGCCAATTTCCTGGTTCGAATGGTTACCTATGGTAGAATGGTGGTATAACACCACCTACCATAATAGCTTGTGTATGACACCATTTCAAGCCTTATATGGCTATTTACCTCCCCACTTTAGTACCATTAAGGATAACATTTCTCCTGTGGCTAACATCTTTAAGCTATTACAGGACAACTTCTTAAGTGCAATTTGGCTGCAACTCATAACATAATTAAACAATATGCTGACAAACATAGAACTGATAGAACCTTTGATGTGGGAGACCTGGTTTATCTGAAGTTACAGCCCTATAAGCAGAATAATGTGGTCATCAAGAGATCTTTAAAGCTTGCTGCTAAGTATTATAGTCCCTTTGAGGTGTTAGAGAAAATATGAGTTGTTGCTTACGGGCTCAAGCTTCCTGAAATAGCTCACATTCATCTTGTATTCTATGTTAGTCTCTTAAAGAAGTCAGTGGATGCTAAAAAAAACTATTAGTCCAACATTGCCATAAGTCTATGCTCAAGGGAAATTATTGGTGGAACTTTTGACTTTTTTACAGCATCAAGTCATTTCTAGAAATAACCAAGTTGTCCCGCAAGTTTTAGTTCAATGGCTTAATCTATCTCTTAAGGAAGCAATCTGGGAAGATCTCTCTTTTTTCCAGTCTAAATTTTCTAATTACTTCCTTAAGGACAAGAAAAATCTTCATGGGGAGGGTACTGTTATGACTTAGTATTAGAAGAAGGGTTAAATGTAAATAAATAAATAAGAATTGAGGGTAGTTAATTCTGTTGATAGTTAAGAAATTCATTGATGAGCTGTCAAAGCTCAATTGCTAGGGATATATTAGCTATTGTTACAAACTGGAAGTCACAAATTTATTAGGTGTATTATTTATATACTTATTTTCTTTTTAAAAAATTTATATTACATTAATGAAAATATAATTATTTATAACTCAATTTAATATTTATCAATAATACCCTTTTATATACATTATTTTTTCAAAAATTAAAATATAATTTTGATCATAAATAATTAAATTTATTAAGCGGTTTATATTTGTAAAAGAATTTAAAGAAAAAAAAAATCAGTTAGCTACTGTTAATCCTCTCCATTTTAAGAATTTTTATTATAATATTTAGGAAAAAAATTATTAATATTTTTCTTTGTTAATAAATTATATAATATTTTATTGCTACAAGGGTTAATTTTTTTAAAAATAAAAATTATGTATTTAATTGAATAAAATAAATTTGAAAGGCCTAATTGCACATTTTATTATAATATAAGAGCATCTAAATATAGACGATTATATATATATATTATTTATATTTATGGATTTGCATTTATTATTTAAAAATAAATAAATTATTTAAAAATTTTTGTTAAGATTTCGCATAAGATTTCAATTCGATTAAAACCGACTCTAACTCTTAGTAAATAGTAATTTTAAAAATTAAAAAATATAATTTTTTAAAATTATGGTATTAAATTATAAATATTATAAATACAGTTTGTTAAATATTATTCAATCACAATTTTAAACCAATACTTAAAAATTACAAAGTTTAGAATTGAAGTTTTGAGTTTTAGTTAAATTAAAGTATAAAAGTAATTGAAATATAATTAAATAATTAATTTTTTATTTTAAATATTTTAAAAGAAATTTATTAAAAATTATTTAATCACATTATCTAACTTATACTTAAAAAGATTATGAGCTTTGAGTCGAAATTTTGAGTTATAATTAAATTAAAAAATAAAACTAATTGACATAATTAGATAACTAATTTTTTCCGGATCCATATTAAGGGGACTTAACTTTCATAGTGATTAGGATGGATAAATTATAAAACTAAAGATTTAATGTTATCTGCTACGATTAATCAAATATAATTGAAAAAACTACAATTTTAAAATATTTATAATTTATATGACATACGAATTAAAAAAAATTAAATTAAAATAATTTTATAATAAAATATTTTTATTTTAATATGAAAAATAAATAAAAAGTAAAAAAAAATAAAGATCTAATAAAAATTAAAAAATAAATATATTCTTAAAAATAAAAAATTATATATATTTAAAAAAAGAAAAGGAGGAAGCCATTTTTAAAAAAAGTTTGAAACAATCAATTGATAAAAAGAAAGTAAAATATTAAAATTAATAAAAGTATTTTAGTTTTTTAAAATTTATTAATTTAAAATTATGGAATTCATTTAAAAATATCAACTATTTTGATAAGATTTAATTTAGTTATTTTCAATTCTATAAATTTAATTATTTAAAATTCTAAATGAATTTAAATTTAAAATAAATATAAAACTCCGAATTTATAAATAAATTTTATGAATTTTATTTATACCAAATAATGGATAAAAGTTATAATCAATCTAAAAATTTCATTTACAACTATGAGTATATATATATTATTATCCACTCTATTGAATGTCTATATATATTGTTATCACTTTATTTTGAAAATTCCAATTCAATAAAAATATATTTTTTACAACTTTATATTTTCACAAATTTTAAATAAATTACAATTGATCTCATAAATATTTATATATATTATATTATTAATTTTCGTTGTTTAAATATAGAAATTGATCACTTTTAAATTTTCACATTATATGATTGTGTGAACAATTTCATATAAATAAGCAAAAAATAATTATAAAATTTTAAGCAATGATATAAAGTTTTTTTTTTTATTTCAATTACACGTATATTATTATTTTACTTTTTATTGAAAGAACTATATTAAATACTTTTAAGATGGAAAATTTATAAATAAATAATTAAAATTTAAAATAGTCTTTGTTAAATTTAATATAATACAATTAATTTAAATTTTTTTTATAGAATTAAACATTCAAAATAAAAAAATTTGTAAGTCTCAATAAGTGTCAATCTAGAAGTAGAGCTCTATTAAGACATTGCCTACATGTTTTTTCAATTAGGATTAGTCTAGTTGAATTGAAAAAAAAAATTCAATATTAATATAGAGTGAGTATATTATATAATTATAATGCTAAGAAAATATTGTTTAATTGTTGCACTGTTTTTCCATTATTACCACTGCGAGCAGAGTCTTCAATGTGTAAATCCAGATTGAATCACCCAAAAACGATACGATTGATTTGTGTCCTGAATTAGGGACATAAAATTCAATCTTTCATCATGTTTTTAAATCGAATTTAAAGTCATTTAACATAAAAAAAAAAAAAAAAAAAAAAAAAAAGGGAAAAAGAAGTGTTACAAAGAGAGATAAAAGTGAAGTTGCAATGGCGGAAGTGGAACCAAAAAGCTGCGGCTTCAAAAGAGAAATAAATAAATCCAATCATGTAGCTCACCTTTTTAGAAGTCCTTTAATCTTCTCTTGTCTTTTTCTTTTTGGCACTGTGCATTGGGCAAAGCTCTTGAATGTCATACTTGCACATTTTACTTCCTCTACTCCACTTAATTTCTATTTCATGCTTGCTTCTTGATTAGTATATACTCTCTTTCTTATAATAAACTTGCTAATTTTTTTTTTTTTATATTTATCAATTTAATTATCATATTTCTTAATTCAAATTATATTTTATTTAAAAATATATATTAAGTCAGCTAGATTTAAATTAAAATAAAATTTAAAAAAATTTATATCAAATTGAATCGAACCAAATCAATCAAATTAGGTGCAGTTTGATTCAATTTTTAATTGATACGATTTTTTCTCACCTCTAAATTTATTTGCTCACCTCTAAGTTTATTTTAATATTATAATAATATTCTCATTAAAAAATATATTGAAAATAAAAATAATAATTAAGAGATATAAAATATGATAAAATTAGAAAGATGAAAAGAATTAAAGTAATATATGAATTAAAGTAATAAATGAATTAAAAAAAATTAAAATATATAATTTTTTTAATAATTATACATTTTATATTTAGAACGTTTATTATAAAAAGAAAAAAAGTTTGTTATTTCTATAATTTTTTTTATATTGTAAAGTATATAATTATCTAAGATAACTATTACTCTAGCATTATTATTGGAACATTGTTGTAAATAATTAATTAACTTCAAAATGTAAAAGACAAGAATATTGCAGCCAACACTAAATATTTACTTTTCTTAGAAACCATTTCTTTTGCAACTTTTGATATTCAAAGGCAAATAAGCCATTTCTCCCAATCCCCATACTATACTACCTTTTTGATATTTACTTTGTGAAGAAAATATGATCACCACTCTAATTTCTTTTTCACTTGTGAATAACTTTTGTGCCAATTTTAGGTTGCGTGCAAATTATATTTCTACTTTTTAATTTTTCAAATTATTCATTTAAGAAACTGCTGCAACTGGACATTACCACGGCCACTCCACCATACAAACCAATAAAACTTGTTGTTGCATCAAAATTAACTTTAATAACACTAGCTGCTGGAGGGCTCCATTGCATAGCCATTGACATAGCACCATGAGGAACTGCTGAAATAGCAGAAGCAACATATGAACTGGACAAAGCTAAACAAAATTTTGCCTCATGCTCCAAAGCTTTGTTAATAATGGCAGGCACTTTCCAGACCTTATTATTGAACATCCTATCATTTCATGCCTTCCAAATCCTCCAAAGCAAGTACACAACCAACTCCATAGAAATATGAGAATTAGAGTTAGTGACAGAGTTTGTTAAATGACCAACCACCAAGACCAAAAATCATCACGAGGAATTGTCATGGAATGGCACATAAGATCTAAAGATGGCCAGACCTACTGAGCAATAGGACATTCAATAAACAAATGAACAATAGTTTCTTCAGCATTTAAACACAACAGGCAAGAAGAATCTACAACAGCTAAGTGACTTCCTAAATTCATACGGACACTGCTGTCGTCATGTAAAAGTCGCCATAAAAACAACTTTAATTTATTAGGGATAGAAAGCCCCAATATAAAATGTCAAGGAAAGGTAGCATCTATATCAGAATTTAGTAAACCTACTGGACGTAAGGATCTTGTCAACTGATAGCTCGATTTCACAGTAAAAATTTCAGAATTCGTATAATGCCACACCCTCTTGTCTACTGATGAGTCTAAATTATAACAATAATATTAGAGTTATTTTTAAATTATTTCCATCAAAATTTATTTTTCTTGTTTGATTTTGTATGTTTTTATTTAATTTAATTTTAATAGTATGTTTTGTATTTTTTTTTTTAAGATTTATTGGAAGATTTGAGGACAATTTTAAGTAAAAATGGAAGTTGGAGACTCATTTGAATTGAAGTAGGAAGTGAAGCAAAATTAAAAAACTTGGGCCAAGTGAAATTGGAGCATATCCAAACTAATAAATAAATAAATGAAAAAAAAAAGAAAGAAAAAGAAAAAAAAGGAAAAAAGAAGAAGAAAAGTTAAAGATTAAAAGCCAAAAGGTAGGCCACGTATATGGAAGAAACAAATTTAAAAGTAATGGAAAGATGAGCCACGTGATATGTTAAGCCAAAAGTAAGAATTTGTGCAAGTTTTGGTTTGCCCGGCCGTGCACTTTTTTTTAATTGATGTCCCAACTTTTTCAAAGGCTTAAAAATCAGGTTATGTTGCACGGTCATACAATATCTGGAGCCCCATTTTGTGAGATTTTTAAAAATTTTGATGGTCAGATTCTTTTAGTTTGATCCTACTTCAATTCCATTAATGATTGGTGATCTTCCTAGTTATTTGAGAACTTCTAAACTTTCCTAAACTTATATTTAAACCTCTCTATATATAGAGAAAATTATATCCATTTAAGAAAAGGATGAAAATTTTGTACAAACTATTCCACTGATGAGTCCTATGCCACATGTGACATCTCAAAGCAAGAATCCATTTGAAGAGTTGGTAGAGAAAAAAAATGCATCCACCACCATTACTTCAATCGACACCAACTCTTAAGTCAAAGTCACTACCTTCATATCTCAATTTCTTGAGAAGGTTCAAAATAAGAAAACGAGTTTGTTGAAAAGTTTTTGGAGATTACAAGTCTCATTGCAATATATTGAATAAATCTCATCTTAACCTTTTTCCATGGAGGCTCAAAGCAAGTTGGCTTAACTCTTTCTATTGGGTAATGGTCAATCCTTATGAAGCTATAAAGATGATGTGCTTTTATATATTATTCTCCTTGATGAAAATCTAGCCAAACGTCAAGCTATTAAAGTTAAATAAGCGTTTATTGGGAGACAACCCATGTTCTAAACTTTAATTCTTTTCTTTTCTTTTCTGTTATTAACCCTTTATATTGCTTTAGTGTTGTTTCTTAATACTTTAAAGAGAGCAAGAAAGTAGAATGCACCTCAAACTAATAAATATGAATTCTTCAAAAGAGAGTATTTTTTTCTTTTTATTTTTCTATTTGATATTGAGGACAATGTCAATTGTAAAATTGGGAGACTTTGTATTTTGATGGATAATTTTTTAAATTTTACTCTTTTATTGATGAATATGCTTGTGTTAAATAATTGATGAAGGCCAATGATAGATTATAATTGATATTTAAAAATGATTTATTAGAATATTTCAGGTTGAACAACTATTTTAGGTAAAAAATTTATTTCATTAAAATTATTTTTTTATTAATTTTGCATTAAATTGATTGTATTGAAATTGTGTATGCTTACTTAGAGAGGATTTATATATAATATATATCTTCATTTGTCTCACATATCTTAGAACATATTTTTATGAATTTTTGAGGTGAAATTTTGAATTTACTTTGAGAGGGAGACATAATTTAGGCATTATTTATTTAACTTTATTACTTATATCCACAGACTCTCTGCCTGCTTCATAGCCCAATTAATTTCAGCATCTACATCTTCATCTGGATCATCCCTTTTACTTATACTACATTACAACCTTGAGCTTTACACTAACTGCACATATAAAGTAGACCCACAACTCAGCAACAGCCACACAACAACACAAAGTAATAGTCAACACTCATAAATCCTAAAAATTAAAACAATAAAATTTACAAACTCAAAATCTAAGCACAAATATAAGAACAAATTGAATTTTGAAAAAAAAAATGAAAAAGAAACACAAATTAATTGTGAACCGACCCATAAATTCAACATAGAAAAAACAAAATTAAAATAAAAAATAAAAAAAATCCATACAATCAAAACCTATATTAGAACACAAAACCCATACATGTAACCTCCTCCTCTTCATGAGCTTTCACATGAATAGTGTCTGAGCAAACGGGTTTCGATGATTATGATGTTTGAGCAAACGAGGGGATCAATCTCCTCCACTTTGTCGGAGAAAACCAAAAATCTCGAAAATCACAAAATCTAACCTTTGCGAGATTGATGTAGAAGAACAAGGGCTTCTTGGTGTTGGAGACTTGAATACAATTTTTCTTGTGTAAATCTCCAGCCAAGTTGATGTTGTTCACTCCCTCTGTAATTTCTTCCATTAATAAAGCTCAGAAATTTAAAAAAAAAATCCTACTCCTAACCCTTTTTTGTTAAGAGATATAACAATATAAAAAGGAAACAAAGTAGTATAAAAAGGATCAAAGTATAGATAGAGAAGAGAAAGGAGGCACAAGCTAAGACAAAAAGTCTTGGGAGATGTTTTATCTTTCTTATTCTCTGTTAAAATCAAATTCAATCCCTAACCCAAATTTTTACGCCCATGAGAGTAAGAAAATGAAGTTAGTGTTCAAACTTTTGGTAATTTCAGGTTTGCTCGTGAAGTAATGTCATTTAGCACTATAAGGTTAATTTAGATTTTTCCATATATATTATATAACGTGGCAATATGATTTGTCATACCAAAAGGGCCCACAATGCAAACATAGCACTTAGGCGAGTTCAATTAGAGAAAAGCATCACATTAATATTTTTTGTGCTGTTTATACACTTGATTGAAAAAAAAAAATAGTTCATGCCTTAAAATAGAAAAATACAAAAACTTCATACACTAAATTTATAATTATCCCTTTTTTTTATATCCCATAACACAAACATTGCATTTTTAATTCTCCAGTAACCAATTTGTAAAAAAAAAGTTTTAAAATATACTTCCTCTATCCCATTTTGATAGAGTTTTTTTTTTTTTCCTTTTAGACATTTTTCTTTTTTATTGTTATTTTAGTAGAAAATTATAAAAAAAACTCTTATTAATTTTTTTTATTTTTTAGCATGAGGAGAGAAAATGAAACTTAGATCTATTTTCCAGACTACATATGCACTTAGCATTAGAATATGTTTTAATGTGCAAAAATAATGTTTTTTTTTAAATTAATATGAGTATCATCACCCAAAATTAAAATTTCTCTCTTTGATTATGAAATAGATTTTTTTAGTTTCAAAGTAGGTTATTTTTTAATTAAAATCTCAATTATAAAATGAAATTATGGTTAAGTTAGTGAATTCAAGAAAATTATTGTGAATGCCTTGATTATTGCAAATTATATTAACAAAGTGTGTAGTAAAATTTGATTAATCCTAAAAAATAAAAAGGATATTTTAAGCAGAAAAGATAAAAAATTAATGATATGAACTAAATAAAAAAAATTAACTTTCTTAATGTTATTTTTACTTCCAAAAGTGACAAATATATTAGGGATCCCCAAGAAAAAGCTCTTTTGTATTTTATGCATTTTGCAGCTTTTTCTAAACAAAACTTTTCAACTAACACCAATGATTTTTTTATATTTAAATTTAGAAGTTTATAATGAATGAATTTTTAATTAAATATTGAAATAAAATTAAAAAAATTAATTTTAATGACTTAAAAATTAATGATATATAAAAAATTAAATTTTAATGAATTAAGGATTTGAAAAACTAGATTTGAGTTCTCCTATTAATTTTTTTTATAGATTAATGTATCTTTTTTTTTTTATCCATTTGAGTTTATACATGATTTCTTTCATAATTAAATAATAATAAAATTATAGATATAAATTCAAACCTTGAGCTAAAACTAAATTAGAAAAAAATTTGAAGTTTAATATTTCAAACTCTAATAAAATTTAATTATTTAAAGATAAAAATAATTAATTAATCTTTTAAATCTATAACTATCAAAGAAAAAAAGAAGAAGTTCCCCATCTATTTGTGCTAATTAATGAAAAGAAGAGAAAGAGCATAGATAGAAGTGAAAAGAAAAAACAGTCATGATTATTTCTTCCATTACAGGAATTCTTCCTCCATGGATTTTTGGTTCTTAACAACTTTTTACAGTAGCAGAGAAGCTCCAATTACTACCTTATCATACCCGCACGGCTTATAAATAAGAGAGATAAATATTATATATTTATATATGTACCCACCAATTTATCATCATCCTTTCACCTAAGCCCACGTGCTCTCTCTCTCTGCTTTTCTTTTCTTCTTTTAGCTCCAACTTCTTCCTATTTCTTTTCCAATTTTTTTTTTACCATTTTAGTCCATCTTTTTCTCCTCATATTCTTCTTTCTTGTTCATGGATGATGGACCCATGTCTCCAAAAATTTTCACTTTTTAACAATGGTGATAAAAGTAAAGAGCTTTCAATTACATAGACACTCCACTTCCACTTGCATTTTACAAAATCTTTGGAGCTAACTCTCTCTTTCTCTTTCTTTCTTTTAAGATACCACCACCCACTATATGTCTCTTATTTGGCCTTTTTTGAACTCTTTTTTTTGTTAATTAATGTTTGCTAATTCCATTGATCACCACAGTACCATGGAAGAGTCGGGGCTTGCTCATCAGAGAAGAAATTACAGGGCTCTTCACTGCTAAAAAAATTGTACTCTTCCATTTTCACGAACTGGGCTTGATATGTTGTGGTTTTTGATGAGAACTGGATTAATGGTGCTGATGATGATGATGGCCTAGGAGGAGACATCATTAACTGGTGGTTTTGGAGAATCCCAGATGAAGAAATGGCTGGATATGGACTGTTATTATCTTCATTCAATATCGCACTGGAGTCACTATCTGATGATCCATCTTTGAAATCTGGGAAAAGAGATGCTCCTAATACTCCATTGTTGTTGCTATTGAAACTTTCATAACTCAAGTCTTTTGTTTCTGATAAAGCAATGGAAGCAAGAAGTGGTGGCTCTTCGCTTGCTTTATCATCAGATTCTGTTAAGTTCATCTCTTCTTTCACTGAAACATTGCTCTCTGTGTTCTCTTCGTTGAGTTTCTCCTTCAGTTCTCTTATCTGTAACATAAAGAATTTTTTTTTTTTAAATTACAATACTTATCTAACAAATCAAATATTTGTGAGTTCGAGTTCAAACCCACTCGGAGCCTAACTGCCTAACTAATACTGATTAGGCTCCGAATGGATCGAATTCACAAGTACTACAATGACTAATATTATATACTTGCCTCTTTGAGTAAAGCTTCGTTGTCGTGTTGGAGAGCATCATAATTGACTTTAAGAGCATCATAACTGGCTTTAAGAATACCATAATCTCTTTCCAATTGCTTGGTTTTCCACCGAGCACGCCTGTTTTGAAACCAAACAGCTACTTGTCTTGGTTGCAGGCCAAGTTCTTGGGCTAGCTTGACCTTTCTCTCAGGTTCAAGCTTGTTTTCGACCTCGAAATTCTTCTCCAAGGCCTTAACTTGATCTACACTTAATCTCCGTTTCTTCTCGGAGACATGGCCCGATTCTTCTAGACAAGCATCTTCGTCTAACCCATTTAACATGGACTGAAATTCTCTTCCATAAACATGGTTGCCGTTTCTTGGGCCGTGCTCGTCTGAAAGCAAACAGAGAGGAAGTTAGTGGATGAATCAAAGCTTAATAACTAAGAATAAAGTGAAAGTCAAGTTAAAAGCATGGGAAAAAGTCTTGAAAAGGAAAAGAATTGTTAGGATTCAAGATTGATGTTATTAAAAAAAAAAAAAAAATAGAAGAAAACAAGCACATGTGTATGTTTGAATTTTTTTGACATGAAGCATCAATGTAAAGAAGAAGAAGAAGAAGAAGAAATAATAATTATAATAAAAAGTTAAATAATGGGTTCTGTGTATGAACCTGTGGTTGGGCAGATAGACATCAAAGCACCAAGGGAATCAGAGCTGCCAAGTCTCTTCATGACTGTGAAAGAAAGAAAGAAAGAAAAGAACTCTAGGAACAAAACAGAACTTTGGTTTGATGAAAGACAAGGGACCTCTTCTTCTTTTTTATTTTCTTTCTTTATATTTTTTCTGAAGTTCTTGTGTGTGTGTGTGCGTGTGGATTTTAGTGAGAAATGAGCTTTTAGAAGCTCAAGAGTTATTTCCTTGTTTTTAAGTTACAAGATATTTTCTTCTCTTCACTTGTGTGCAGAATTTTTATGTATAGAGCTTGAACACCATTTTGTATAGTATTTCTGTATACAACTGTACCCTCACTTCTCTCTCATCTTTCTCCCTTTTCAATATTACCACTTCTCCTTCTGCACCCATCCAAAAAAAAAAATACCAAGAAAATAAAAATACACACACAAACAAAAACCCACCAAGAAAAGCTTGCTTTCAACCCAAAAAGGAAACACAACCCTTACAAGAGAAGTTCAATTATCAGTCAAGAAAATTAATTACAATCTCTCGCTACATCATTACTCAATCAATTTCAGCTTAGCTAAGAATTTTGAATTTTGCACCCAATATTCTATGGCCTGTTCTCCTACAAAGAAAACAAGAGAGAGAGAGAGAGAGAGAGAGAGAGAGATGACTGCAGGAGTTCACAACCCAGCTGGCCTCTCACAATTTCTCTCTTTAAATAAACCAAGTTGGGTCTTTGGGCACAAACTTAGGGTTAAAAATCTGACTTGGGTTAGGTAACTCAAATGAAATGAACCCAAAATTCAGTTCAAATGAAAATTTTGGTTTACCGGCTATAGCCGGTTTTGGGTTTAGATCCCTTTTTATGGAGCAAGATATTTTTATTTTGGAATAGAGAGATAGATTACGGCTTCGCTTCTAACGGCTCAGCTTCATTTTTAGCCGATGGAGATTTGTTTGGCGTCAGCGGATCATACGCCCAATTACTACGGCCTGGTCGGTGCGATTTACCGCAGATTTCATTAAACTTTTGGTACGAAACACTCGCACCTCATTTTTATTTCCCAACTTAAAATTAGTTTTTATCATAAAATAAGTTTTTTTTTTTATAAAATAATTTATAATATTTACTGAAATATTTTTTATTTAAAATAAAAATAATTTTATTATTTTTGAATAAAAATTAATTTTAATTGATCAAATATAAAAATAAAACAATTAATTTAACTAAAAAATTAATTTTTTAATTTGATGGAATTAATTAAAAAATTAAACATGAGTTAATAATTTTTTATCCTTTTATTTCTAACAAACGTTCTAGAGTGGAGCTAATACTTTTCAATCATAACGATAGTGGAGGAGAGCGGGGTGAATTTCACAATCAAGGTAAAAAAGTTAAATGAGACAGAAAGAAGAAGTTTGAGATTCAAATTTTTACATGTTTTAAATGAATTTTATTTTATTAATTTTTATATTCAGAATAAAATAATTTATAAAATTTAATTTTTTAGTGTATATATATAAGTTATTTTAAAATAATTAAAAATTATATTATTTTGTATAAATTTAAATTAATTAATATTTAATCTATAATTAAATTATATAAGACAAAATATAATAACACAGTAATTATGTTAGAGAATTAATATAAAAATGAATTAGATGAGAAAAAAATAATATTTTTAAAATTGTATTTTATTATAATTATTATCATATTAAGTGGTAAGTTAAAATCACTACTTTTTACTCATTTATTTTATATTTAAAATTAATTTTTAATGAGTGTACACTCGTTAAGAGTAATTTTTTCAGATAAAATTTAAGTAAATTAATATAAAAATAACTTAGATGAGAAAAAAGATGAGATTTTGATAGAATTATATTTTATTACAATCGCTATTATCTAAAATGATAGGTCAGAATTTTTATTTTTTACTTATTTATTTTATTTTTAAATTTATTTATAATTTTTTTAATTTTTAACTATTATAGTTATCACAATTTCCTATAATTTTAATATTATTTATTAATTAAATAAAAGTAAGGTAAATTAATTTTTAATGCAACTATGTGGTGATGGTGATTCAGATTTAGTAAGCATTGACTTATAAAAAAAAAAATCATTTGGCCCTATTTAAATTTATTTTTTTACACATAAAAATTATCATAATTAATTTTTTAATTTTATATATAATATTTAAAATAATTCTTATATAAAAATTTAATTTAATTTATTAATTAAATTAAATTTTTACAAATGAATTTTTTCCATTAGGGCTCAGTGCTCTGCTCTCTTATTCGAATTTGCAGGGGAAAAACAATTCATGAGGTTTATGAACTTTGACTCGCAAATCATGAAGGCGGAAGCAAAAGCCATCTATCTGTATATTTGTTGTTAAATTTGCTGCGCTGGAAACTACAGCGGCCGCCTACATCGATCCCTCTAATCCCAATGCCGCTCACATCACAATTCATTATTTTGATTTGTCCTTTTTATCATTTTATAAAAAAAAATTAATTTTTATTTTTTTTTTAAAAAAAATTAATTTTTTTGTTAGAGTAAAAAAGATATATATAGTTATAATTTAGTTAATTAATATTATTCTTTAAAATATAATATTAATATAAAATAATCAATTGGCTAATGTAAAATCAATTTAAATAAATATTTATCATATAATGTTATTTATGATTTATATGTTTATTATATATACAATTATATTTATATTTATTATGAAATTTTAGGAGAAATTATAAAAAAAAATTGTGATTTATTATTTTTTCTTAAAATAAATATATAGAACCAAATTCATTAATATCATTAATATTTTTAATCATTTGATATATAATATAAATTAAGAGATATTTTTAATTGGTATTAAATTTTCTTAAGTATTGTACAACGAATTTTTAAATAAAAATTTAATTTTAATCAATAATTTAAATGTAAAATACTTGAAAGAGAAATAAATTTTAAAAATTAAAAAAAATATAAATCCAATATTTTACTCATGCAAAATTTTTTATACTTATTGGAAAATCAAATGGATTCATATATCACATAAAATCTTCAATTTAATAGTTATATTTCATATATTTAATGAATAATAATATTAATATATGACTATTTAAATTAAAGATTTTATGAAATTTATGAATTTGTTCGATTTTCTAATACGTGTAAAAAGTTTTGTACGAGTAAATTTGAGATTTATGATTTTTTAATTTTTTTTTTCTCTTAAAAATATTTTAAAATTTTTATAATTAATTAAATTTTAATTTTAATTCTAAAAATCTTACAAAATATGGTGAAATTCCATCTCAAATAATTTATTTTATTTATATTGTAAGTCAAATTACTAAATATTAATGATATTAGTGAATAATAATAATATTAAATTATCAATTATAATATAATATTTAAATTTGATGAAATAATAATAATTTTACATATGTTAAAATATATATATATTTTTTCTCACTAGCTTTTGATTGATTTAGAGTTCTTACAATCAAGCTCATGAAACTTCCGACATTCTTCTTTCATGGTTCAAGTGATTAGTAAAAGGTTTGAGGTTTCACCTTTCCATTTTTATTTTTTGCATGATCAAATTGAGGATTGCAAGTTTCCAACCTTTGGCTCCAAATCTATCTTCTTTTAAATTTATTTTTAATAAAATTGATATAATTATTATTTAAAATGCTATTGAAAAAAATTAAATATATTAAAAAATATTGATTATAAATCGTTAAAAAATATTTATATTTTTAGAATGTTATAAGAATTGAATTCTCAATTCTTTCAATGTTTACAAGGTGAAACAAAAATAATATATAATTATTTTATTTTCATATAAGTATAAATTGGCATGTAAATTGTCCAAATTATATAAAAATTTAAATTTAATATGTATTATTTTTATTAAATTAATTATATAAATATTTTTCTTTTAAATTTAATATAAATCAATTAATTTTATTTAAAATAAATTTGAATATTTATTCATTTATAAACACTTCGCATTTGCACAATCTCATAAATTTTAATAACTGATAGTTAGCTGCATATCGAGATATAGTTTAACAATAAATATATATTTTCATTGATTTTTCCTTTCTAATGCTAAAAAAAAAAAAAACTGGCTGTTAGCTCTTCGTCAACTATAAATTTTATTTCCAGTTGAAATTCATGTCTTTTCAGGGCCCTTAGATGGGAATTTTGAGCTATATATTTTCCTGGTGCAATTTGTATGGCATACCTAATTCTAGTCAATATGCAGTAAATATTATATTATTTATTTAAAAAAAATTAAATTATTATTTAGTTCATGAGATTTAGGGAAATTAATATTTGAATTTCTATATTTTTAAAAAATAATTATTGGATCATTCGCGTTTGATTCCGTAACAATTGGTCTTTTCATCTATTTGACAGTTAAATATCGTTAAAAAAACAAAATTACCCCTCATTTTTATCAATTTTTTTTTTCATGTAATTCCATTAAAATCTACCTCAAACTTTTTTTACTTTTATTCATAATTAAATACTTCATTCTCCCCACAATTTCACTAACTACAATATCTACACACAAATTTTATTTCCTTTAATTTCAACAAACCCAAAATTTACAAAATTAATTAATTTATTAATTAACCATATAAAAAGAAAAAAAAAAAGAAAAAGAACAAATCAGAGGATAAATAAAAAACAAAAAAAAAAATCTGAATGTGAGCTTTTTATAAAGGAAAATAAGAACAAAATGAAAGAAAAAGTAAAGAAAATAAAAGGAAAATGAAGGGAAAAAAATAGAAATTGAAGATGAGGGTATTTTGAAAAATAAAATATTTTAATTTATTTTTTAATTTTTTAATATAAAATTTGAAAAAAAAACAACTGAAAGACTAATTATTGTGATGAAATGAAATATTATAGACTTAATAACTATTTTTTTAAAATATAGGAATTTAAATATTAATTTTGTTAAACTTTAAAGATTAAATAATATTTTATCCATTTAAAAAAGACCCCTTTTCTTCTTTCAATTCTTTTTCTTCCATGGTAAAATTTTATACCTCGCAATTAATACAAATGGGTTAATCATAAGAAAAAATATATATATATATTTTAGAGTTCATTTTGAATTAGTTAATTTAATTTGTTTTGTTATATGTTATGACATTTCCTCCTTAAACCATCCGCAGCAAATATGATAATTATGAGGGTTAATTATGTTCTAATATAAGTTGAGACATGTTTAGCTTTAAATGAAAAATATTTACAGGTTGCCAATTAGATCAATAAAATAAAGTTTATTACAGATAGCATACTCTTATTCAATGGGATCCTTGTCCGTCGTTCGTCATTCGTTGGTATAGTGTAAATCTGTTAAATCATATCAAATAATTAAATGTAAAAAAAAAAAATTTCAGATTGATTAAATATAAAATATTAAATTAATTTATATATAATTAGATTCATTTAATTTTAATAGTTAGCTGTTGACAAAGGCACTTTAAAAACTATATAAATTTTAATATTTATAATAAAATTCTTTTTCTCTATTTATGTGCTTTGTGTTTCACCACACTAAACTTTTCTAAGTCTCTATTATAATCTATAATTAATCAACCTCACTACTTTATATATAGGTTTCCAAAATAAATCCAAATTTTACTTGGATGCTATTTTATTTATTTAAATCCAAGTTCAAATTAAATATTTTTTCATCATTAAATAAATTAATTTCTTATTAGAAATTTGAGACAAAACTCTAATAGTGGATAATCCTACATTGATTAATGGTAAGAAATATGAATGATTTATAATAAGAAGGGTAACCAAACCTAAATAGTTTAGACCATTTTGTGTTGTAAAACCCAACTTATTATAAGTTTAATACCTATTAATACTAATATTTTGACTTTATCTTAATTTCTAGGGGCCCATAAAATTTGACATGGCATCTGAACTAGATCAAACTCATTACATGTAAGTTATATTTTCAAGTAGTCCATACAGAGACCATCATTTATTGTCAAATTTCAACTAGGTTTAACTGAATTACTTTATCTAGTTGCTATTTGAGGAGGAGTGTCAAATATGTAATTGTAATATTGTGGGTAATTTCACATTAATTCATGATAAGGAATATGAATGATTTATAAGAAGGAGGGTAATCCAACCTAAATGGCTTAGATCATTTTGTATTTGAAAATCCAACTTATTATAAATCCAATACTGTCACATCTCTCTCTTCAGGGAATGCGACGGTCCTAGGGTATAGGTAAGTGTAAGTCCCCTAAACCCGTAGAACCCAATGCATACATTTTATAGAAATTTCGTCATAACTTTTCCGAATATTCATACTTAAACCCGGGACTTATGTCCCTCTCTTCTATTATATCAATTACACAATCTGGAGAAGAAATAACACTTCTATTCATCCATCCTTATTCCCCGAATCCACCAGAATTCAAATAACTTTCACAACACTTCAATACCTTTCAAATCATAATCATATATCATCCACTAAGTATACCATAATGTATTTTACACTGAGTTAGAACTATTTATAATTTACATATAACATATACCGATACTAACATCTTTAACTATAGAGCACTAATTAAACATAAACCCTAGAAAATGAATATACATAAACTATAGGGATTCCCAGCACCGGAGAAGAATGTGACTGGAACAACAACTATCTATTGAAATTTGAAAAATTATAAACAACTAAAATGTGAGATTATACTCAGTGAATAACATATAGACACCTCCCTGATGAGGTTAAAAGTATGGAAATAACAAATGGCCATCAATACATGAATAATATGAATATCAATTAATATGTCTCATAAATAAATAAGGATATAACCATTGGAATTTAGTAAGGGTACTCAATAAAATAATAGAGCATAAAGGAAATTAATCATATAGAACTTGTATCAATCATGTATGTTGAGCTAAATGCTCCAATAACATCATAATGAGTCAATAGCTCATATATCAATATGTTGAGCCAAATGCTCATATAGCAATGACAGATAGCAAAATCCACATAAGTAGACAGAGGCTACTTATCCTGATAGCATGTCTCATGAAAGTAATACAGTTGATTAGACTGCATGGTGGGACCACCCCTCACCAGCTGAGGATCACATGAAACATTGTGCACAATGCCCGATGTAAGATTTACTACTCCATCGGGAGAGTAGTCTGTCATTGATCACATGTATGGTGTATCAAAATCAATAATCAATAATAGGTTCTCATCAATAAAGATCATAGGCAATGAACATGATATTGGAGAATCCAATATTAAGGTTTGGTTTCATAATGAACTTTCCAAGAATTAATAATAGACAAATAAGTATAACAAGTTTTATATTCAAATCAAGGGGTTTAATTGATTCCAATGGCTAATATGGTTACAATGTGATAAAAGCCATTTATCATATAACAATGGTTGGTCAATATTCAAAAGTATAATCAAGAAAGTCATATTTCACATATGCCAAGATAATGACTTAGTAAGGTTCAATTGATTAATTAGGAAACAATAAATAGCAATAACAATGTATATGAGATTTATAAGGTAGGATCATGGCATAATCAATGTACTTGAAATATGGATGAACAATGTAGATTCTATTAAAGAAAGGTATTTATATGTTACTCACCTTGAAAACAAAAAGAACTAAAATATACATCCTTTTCTACTCAACATAGACAATAGGGGTGATTACGTGGCTTTCCCTCATCTTTGTCTTTCCCTTTCCTCTTGGAAGCTATAACATATAAATGTTTAATTTAGATTTCTATTTATACTTAACTTTTATGAAATAAACGTGACAAATACATTGCCTTAAAATTCCTTTATTCTTTTATGTTTTTCTTTATGCTTTTCATTTCTGGTAGCTCTTCCTTCTTTTAATATATTTGAGTTTTACTAACCTAATTACTCTGATTCTTCTTTCTAATGAAACTAGACATATATAACTCTAACATACTCAAAAATTAGGTCATTCTGAGTTCTATAGAATTTATAGTGAATTTTCAAACCTCACTCTGCAATTCTGCCAACTACCATGAAAAATCAATCCGGCAGGCTCTACTGTTTCTATTGCAAATCATTCTATACATATCCAAATCCCATTATGTTTTCACAAGATTTTATATAAGATGAAAATGAACAACTTTCATGTTTTGAAGTTGTTCTAATTCAGAGAGTAATGGTTTCAAATTTAGAGGAATCTGGGTTGCATAATTTTGAGTCTAGTTTTGAATCCGGTTATGAGTTAGTAGTACTCAAGACTATATATCTCTTAAGTTATTTAATATTTTGCAGATATATTTTAGGCAAACTTAATTAAGATATAAAGCTACAACTTTTATGTTTTAAGTTTTTCCAAAATCTTTCTCTAAGGTTTCAAAATTCGTACTACAAATTTCTGATTTCCTAACTCAATTTAGCTTACTAAACATTTCTGTATAATCCCCCAAATTTCAGAATTTCTATATCAAATTCATAGAATTCTACCTCAAATAAGTAATCTAGCCAATAAATTCCCATTACTTAAATTAATATTATACTCATTTCAGTGTTAATACAATTTTACAGTCTCCATCTCTAGCTAACCGGGTTAAAATTCAGAAAATATCATCTTTAATTTCCTTTAATTATTTTTCTTCTATTTAACTATATTTACTTGATAAATTATAATTAATTTAATTTTTTATATCATTACATTCTACCCTCCTACATAAAATTCTTCCTCGAATTTTCAAATTATACTAACCTTAGGATGAAAATAGATGTGGGTACTTTTGCTGCATGCTAGCCTCCGTTTCCTAAGTGCACTCCTTGACAGTATGGTTTCTCTATTGCACCTTTATCATGGGAATCTTCTAATTCCGTAATCGTATGACTTGTCTGTCAATAATTTTCTCTAAAAACTCCTCATAAGACAAATTTTCATCCATATCTATTACTTACGATTGGAGTATATGTGACAGATCTGGTAGATACTTTCGCAACATAGAAATATGGAAAATTGAATGCACATGGCTTAAGCTTGGAGGAAGAGCTAAGCGATAAGACACATTACCCACTTTATTAAGCACCTCGAATGGTCCCAAATATCTAGGAGAAATTTTAAGAAATACGTGGTCACTGATAGCAAACTGTACATCCATCCTTTTCGAATCCGCATAGCTTTTCTGTCGACTGAAAGCAGTTTTCATTCACTCTGTAATAATTGTCACCTTCTCAATGGTTTCCTAGATCAATTCAGGGCCTTCAATCGCCTTTTCTCCAAGTCCAATCCAACACATTGGTGAGTGACATTTTCTACCATATAATGCTTCATATGGTGCCATACCAATAGTGGAATGATAACTGTTATTGTAAGTGAATTCCACTGGAGGTAAATATCTATCCCAACTACCTCCAAAATTCAGAACACATAACCTCAATATGTCTTCCAATGTCTAGACGGTTCTCTCCGTTTGCCCATCTATTTGGGGATGGAAAACAGTGCTGAAATTTAATAGTGTACCAAGAATCTCTTGAAATTTTTGCCAAAACCGGAAAGTGAATTGAGTACCTCTATCCAAAATGATGGATAATGTACTCCATGCAATCTCACTATCTTGTCAATATATAGCTGGGCATGCTGAGCTGCTGAATAAGTTGTTTTTACTTCAAGAAAATGGGCTGATTTCGTAAGCCGATCAACTATAACCCAGATAGAATCACATCTGTTTACAGTCCATGGTGAACCAACCACGAAATCTATAGTCACCTATTCCCACTTCCACTTTGGCATTTAATTTCCTGCAATAACTCTAAAGGCTTCTGATACTCAAATTTTACCTGCTGGCAAGCTAAGCAAGTAGACACATACTTAGCAACATCTCCCTTTAACCCTGGCCACCAATAATGGCTCTTCAAATCATGATACATCTTTGTTGCTCCAGGATGTACATGTACACTATAAGGAGCATAATGAATCTCTTGCATAACTCTCTTTCTGAGATTATTCACATCAGGTACACACCATCAATTTTTCAATTTCAACACCCCCTTTTCTAATCGAAAATTAGAAGCTTTCCCCATTGCCATTTCATCTTTGCCTTTCTCTATTCCTTCTTTTAATTTCACTAGATATGGGTTTTTGTTTTGTGAGGCTTCTATTTCATTGATCAATTTTGGCCTTACTTGGAAATGCGTAAATATAGCTTGTGAATCAGTGACTTAAAACTGAACTCCCATATGAAATAGTTCTTTCAACTACTTGATCAATGGTCTCCTTTCTACAGCTATATGTGATAAACTATCCATTGACTTCCGGCTTAGAGCATCTGCCACTATATTTGCTTTACTAGGTGATAGAGGATTTGACAATCATAATCTTTCACCAATTTGACCCATCGCCTCTATCACAGATTCAAATCTTTCTGCTTCAAAATGTATTAAAGGCTTTTATGATCTATGAAAATTTCACATTTCTCACCATACAAGTAATGCCTCCAAATTTTCAAAGTAAAGACCACTGCTGCCATTTCTAAGTCATGCGTGGGATAATTCACTTCATGCCTCTTTAATTTTCTGGATGCATAAGTAATCACCTTTCCATGCTACATTAATACGCATCCAAGTCCCACTCGTGAAGCATCACAGGAAACAGTGAACCCACAGATGCCCGATGGTAATGCTAATATTGGAGCTATAGTGAGACAAGTCTTCAGCTTCTGAAAGCTTTCTTCACAGGCATCATCCCATTGAAATCTGACTTGCTTCCAGGTTAATTTTGATAATGGAGTTGCTATTCTGGAGAAATCCTTCATAAAACGATGGTAATACCCAACCATACCCAGAAATCTGCGGATCTCTGTCATATTAGTTGGCCTCGACCATTCAACAACTACTTCAACTTTCTTAGGATCAACTTTAATTCCTTCATTACTAATAACATGACCAAGAAAACACACCTCTGATAGCCAAAATTCACATTTTGAGAATTTGGCATACAATCGATGCTCTCAAAGAGTTTGCAACACCATTCTCAGATGTTCTTCATGTTCATCCCGACTTCTGGAATAGATAAGGATGTCATCAATAAAAACAATGACAAATTTATCCAAAAATAGCTTGAATATGCTATTCATAAGATCCATAAATGCAGCAGGAGCATTTGTCAATCCAAATGGCAACACTAAGAATTCATAATACCCATATCTAGTCCGAAAAGCTGTCTTCGACGCATTTTCTTTTCGGATTCTTAACTGATGATAACCCGATCGAAGATCTATCTTGGAAAAATATCTAGTATCTTACAACTGATCAAATAGATCATCAATCCTTGGCAAAAGATATTTATTCTTAATAGTCACCTTGTTTAATTGTCAGTAGTGAATACACATCTATAATGTGCCATCTTTATTTTTCACAAATAACACCGGTGCACCCCCAAGGTGAACTACTAGGTCGGATAAAGCCTTTATCAAGCAACTCTTATAACTACACCTTTAACTCCTTCAATTCAGTTGATGCCATTCTATATGGAGGAATAGAGATAGGATTAGCTCCCAAAAGAACCTCAATTTCAAACTCAATCTTCCTTTCGGGTGGCAATCTAGGTAAATTTTCCGGAAACACATCCGAATATTCATTCACCATCGAAATCTGATTTAACCCTTTCACAATTATCTGGGTATCAATCACATGGGCCAAATAACCCTGACATCTCTTTCGGAGAAGCCGTCTAGCTCCTATAACAGAATAAGGTTCGCCGAGATACATGCCTTTCACCTTGAAATACAAAACTAGGCTGCCCCTTTGGTTTGAATTCTACTCTTTTCCTATAACAATCAATGGAGGCACGATGTTGAGATAGCCAATCCATACCTAAAATCACATCTATCTCCAGGATAGGCAACTCTACTAAGGTCACTGGAAGTTTTCTATCCTCAATTTCTACTATACACATGTCATATTCTCTATCCACATTAACAGTTTTACCCAAAGGCGTAGAAACCTCTAATGGTATCTCCATTTATCTGCTACCCTTATCCAAATTCTTTGCAAATATAGAAGATAAAAACGAATGGGTAGTGCCATAATCAAATAATACTGTAGCCAAATGGTTTTGAATCAGAAGTGTGCCTTCCACAGTAGTATTCGAAGTCTGCGCCTCCTGGCGATTCAGGGCAAAATCTCTTCCCTGACCTCTGCCAGCTAGTGGCTGTGCTGACGCAGTGGTAGTACCCTAGCCTCAGCTTCTGCCTCCCTGGCCTTTATTACCCTGCTGACCCTACTATGTAGTAGGTTGTGACCCTGGTGAGGTAGTCTGCTAACTTCTCATCTGGGGACAATCCTTGATGAAATGACCTTTCTGTCCATATTTAATACAAACCCCACTCAACCATCTACATGTGCCACTATGTCTTTTGCCACAATGCTGGCAAGCAGGATAAGCTTGATTGGACTGCTCTGCTCTAGATACACCGGCAGACATTCTTGGGGCTGAAGATGCATCTATAGATCTCGCCTGTCCCCCTGCTGTACTAGCCACTGACTGGCTCGGTGCAGGCCTATAGCCACTCTTTACAGGCTTACTCTGGGAGTTCTGTCCTCCCCCTGCTCTCCTTTGTCTACCCGACCTCTGCTACTACCCCTTCTTAGCTGTTCTCTTACTGCTCTTTCTTCTTTGTATTTCAATTCCATTTGAGTAGCCTTATCAATGATCTTGGTCAAGGATGTAAAATCTATTGATATGAGGGAATTATGCAAAGAGGCATGCAGTCCCTTTCTAAACCAATTCATCTCAACAACTTCATTAGGCACAATCTGCCGAGCAAACTTCATTAGCCTCAGAAATTCCTTTGCATACTCTGGTACAGTCATATTTCCCTGCTTTAACCTCTTAAACTGTATCATTCTCCTGTCTTTTTCTCCCTCGGTGAGGAACTCATCAATCATAGATTGCTTAAATTCTGCCCAAGTAGGCGAATCATCACCATACAATCTGATCTCTACGTGCCTCTCAAACCAATCCTAAGCTCTGTCTATCAATAATAAACCCACCAGCTCAATAGCTTGAGCCTCTGAATAGGGTATTCTCCAGACTACCTTCTCAACCTGTGATAAGAATCTAGTAGTCTCATCTCCCTGCTCACCTTTAAACTCAGGCAATCCCAACTTTAGAAAATTATACATCGAGATGCCCCCTTCATCGAGACCCCTTCTGACCTCTCGGTGTGCAACTGGCTCTAGAGGTGGAGCAACAACTGGTGGAGGTACAACAGGTGGTGGCGGCACTGGTGCTAGCATAGGCTCTTGCCTCATTCTTCTCAATTCAGCTATCTCTCGTCTTAACTGCTCATTTTCTCTTATTAGCTCTTCATTCATATCCTCAATATTTTCTTCTACTACCTCCTCGTCTATATCCACTCTTCGTCTTACAAGCAGAGGTTCCACATCCTCAAATTATTCTGGAGCTATCTGAGACTCAACCTCAGCCTCTAATCTCCTTTCGGGACTAGGAGGACCTGCCTCACTGGCTCTAGTAGAAAAGCACCTCGTCTTCGTCCTCTAGGACACCCCTTAGTCGGCATTTTACTATAACAAAGACAAATGAGCAATTATTAATTAGCGATACTCAGATAAACACATATAAGAGATAACTGACAAATAACGATTTAGGAATTCCTATTGCTCCATGGTTTTCCTATAGTAAATATCTTATACGTTCTTAATTAAGTTTTCTATTATTTAAGTTATTTATTTGCTCTGATACCAACTCTGTCACATCCCTCTCTTTAGGGAATGTAACGGTCCTAATGTATAGGTAAGTGTAAGGCTCTCTAAACCCGTAGAACCCAATGCATACATTTTATAGAAATTTCGCCATAACTTTTCCAAATATTCATACTTAAACCCAGGACTTATGTGCCTCTCTTCTATTATATCAATTATACAACTTGCAGAAGAAATAATACTTCGATTCGTCCATTCTTATTCCCTGAACTTCAAATATGGATGAACAATATAGGTTCTATTAAAGAAAGGTATTTATATGTTACTCACCTATAAAACAAAAATAACCAAAATAGACTTCCTTCTCTACTCAACATAGACAATAGTGATGATCATGTGGCTCCTCCTCATCTTTGTCTTTCCCTTTTCTCTTGGAAGCTATAACACATAAAGGTTTAATTTAGATTTCTATTTATACTTAACTTGCATGAAATAAACTTAACAAATACATTGCCTTAAAACTCCTTTATTCTTTTATGTTTTTCTTTATGCTTTTCATTTATGGCAGCTCTGTCTTCTTTTAATATATTTTGAGTTTTACTAACCTAATTACTTTGATTATTCTTTCTAATGAAACTAGACATATATAACTTTAACATATCCAAAAATGAGGTCATTCTGAGTTTTATAGAAATTATAGTGAATTTCCTCACCCTGCAATTTTGCCAACTACCCTGAAAAATCAATCCGGCAGGATCTACTGTTTCTATTTTAACTCATTCTATACATATCCAAATCCCATTTTGTTTTCATAGGATTTTATATAAGATGAAAAGAAACAACTTTCATGTTTTGAGGTTGTTCTAATTCTGAGAGTAAGAGTTTTAAATTTAGAGGAATCAGGGTTGCATAATTCTGAGTCTAGTTCTGAATCCAGTTCTGAGTCAGTAGCACTCAAGACCATATATCTCTTAAGTTACTTAATATTTTGCAGAATTTTTTTTAGGAAACTTAATTAAGATATAAAGCTACAACTTTTATATTTTAAGTTTTTCCAAAATCTTTTTTTAAAGTTTCGAAATTTGTGTTATAAATTTCTGATTTCCTAACTCAATTTAGCTTACTAAACATTTTTCTACAATCCCCCCAAATTTCAGAATCTATATCATAATTCATAACTTAAAACTCACCAACAATCAATATTAACACTTAATTAGCCTAATAGACTACCTAATCTAACATTAGAATTAATTAAATATATTAAAAAATAAAGTTAAATTTTTACCTTATTGAGCACTTTGAATAAATGGAATTAGTCCTCTCAAACCAAACTTTGTAAATCCACTCCAATTACCATATGGAAAACTAGAGAGATGAACTTTAATTTGGTATCTTAATTGTGGTTTAATTTATAGGAATCTAGTAGTTAATTGAAGAAGAGATGGAAAAGTGCGGGAGGAAAGAAAGCTAAGGGTCATGCTAAAAAATGAAGATAGAAAATTCATTTTCTTTCCAATTTATAAACTAAGTTAATTAATTTGCATCAAATCACTAATTAGATAAATCATCTATAATTAATTAAATCCATTTCTCTTTATCACATCATTCTAGTGACGTATTATATATATATATTACTTGGCTAGAAAACACTCCACTTGGACCAATAATTTTGAAGATGATAAGTATCAAATTTTGCTCAATATACTTGGCCATTTTACTCCCAAATGGCCGGCTCATCATGCTCAATTTTATACATTTTTTTTTATATACATTTCATCTTATATTACAAAATCAAATTAGGGTTCCACTAAAAAATCTAGCACAAATTAATTTATTTTACATTTTTAACTATTCTTATACATTTGAATTCTAGCTCAAATAAGTAATTTAGCCTCTAATTAATTTTAATTCTCATTACTTAAATTAATATTATACTCATTCCAGTGTTAATACAATTTCATAGTCTATATCTCTAGTTAACCGGGTTAACATTCAAAAAATGTCATCTTTAATTTCCTTTAATTATTCTTCTTCCATTTAACTATATTTACTTGATAAATTATAATTAATTTAATTTTTTTTAGGTCATTACAAATACCTACCAACGTTAATACTTTAACTTTACTTTGATTACTTTGACTTTATCTTGACTCTTAGATTGCAGAGAATTTGATAAGCCCTACTCAAATCGAGTTCAAATTTAATCGAAATTCAAAATATGACTATAAGATCTTATTATAAGTTAAATATCTACTAATATTAATATTTTGATTTTATCTTAACTTTTAAGATCCAAAAAATTTGAAAAGTCCTACCCAACTCGAGTTCGCATTTAATGAAGATCCAAAATATGATTATTGAATACTAGATGATTTAAAAAAATATTATCTACATTCTTTTACAAATGTCGTTTTAGAGAGAGATAAATTTTTTTTTTATAAGTTGTTCTCAGATTTTAAAATTATATTTATTATTTTCTTTCAATTTTGCCTCTAATTAAGAATCAAATTTATATTTTTAATTTTTTGAGAAATCTCCTTAATATTAATGATGAAGAAATAAATAAATAGGATTATATTAGTCATTTTATATTAAAATTAAGATATAATAATTAATTTATTAATTTTTGTATTTTCCTCTAAAGCAACTTATTTAAAAAAATCGAGAGAGTAATAAACAAGGTGTGATGGTGGTGGGAAATACATTATACTGGTCATTATTTCTTAACTCATTTAATTTAATTTTTAATTACATTTTCTTTTCCAAGGAGATGAAGGCAATAATAAAAATAAGAAATCTTCTTGATTTCTTCTCCTTTTTTGTGAAATCCATTTGTCTCTACTCTTTTCACTAAGTTGTTGAGAACAAGCAAAAATGCACATAACATGCATATATGATTGTATAGTATATTTTAGTTTTCTTTCATTTACTTTTTAAAACTTTTTTCTTTGTGATCATATTAACTAAAATAGAAAGTTCTTTCTCTTTGTATTTTGGAAAATTATTTTCACTTCTTTTTGCAATAGATGTACTTAATCAAAATGAAATGATTGATGTTAAATCAATGCCAAAATTAAAAAGTAGTTCATGACTCATGATTTGTGTATATATTAAATTTATATATTATATATTAAGAATAAGAGATTTAATATTAATTATATTATTTTTTTATATAATAATAATAAATGAAATACCCTTTGATTTCTTATATTACTATCCTTTCGAATTTGGTGAGTTAAAAAAAAAAAATCACGTATATATATTCTTAATTTCTTTCTCTCACTATCTATCTATATCTATATATTAATTTATATATTTAAAATAATTTGGGTATAAATTTTTTAATTTTTATTATTTAAAAATTTAACTTTATTTGAATTATCGCTGTAAAATAATTTATTATTTATTAAATGTATAAATATTTTTTTAGAATAAATGTATAAGAGTTAATATTAAATAGATCGATTGTTCTATCATATATAAGCTTGAACCCATAGATAACAAGTGAATCATCTATCTATTTTTTTTCAAAATTATTTATTTTTTTCTTGAGAATTTAAAATTTTATATAATTCAGATTTATGATTATGATTTCTTTTCATTTTCTTTATATATCGTTTAATAATTTATTTTTTATTTTTATTATTTAATTATTAATTTTTTTATTTATTTAACTACATGTATTCTAATTTTCGTCTTATAGTTAATAGGATTAAACTTTATTTCGAGATTTATAGTTGTCCCTCTCAATATGTGTATTCTCCATAGATCAATTATAAGATCTTATTATGAGGTACTAATATGTTTTACAACTTAAATCACACATCATTAGTAATTTTTATCTCTTTATTTCCTTTGTATATAACTTTCATATATATATAAATATTACCTTTAGTATATAAATAATGCATCATGAACTATATTTTTCGCATATATTTATTTTCTCTCTATTTTTTCTTTACTCTTTTGTTTTCTCTTTGTTTTCTTTTTAAAACTTAAAATGGCTTTTATTTTTAATTTTTTTTAAAAATTACTTTAGTGCCTATGAAATTCAAGGTCAAGGCATAACAAATTTGCCTAAAAGTCATCCTATTAAAAACTTTAGTATTTTATCATTCATTTTGAATTATAAACTCTAATTTTTTAAAATGCTTCTTATTTATTCAAAAAATAATATATTTCTATGTGATTGTTTATATTTTAATATCGATTTTTCTAATGAATACCTTAAAAACACTTATTAATAATTAAAAATTTAAATAAAATATAATTATAAAATAATTATGTTAAAAAAAATATAATTATATATATATAATTACCAAAGAATTTTAAGACTATATAAGCTTCAACATTTAACAAAATCCTCTCTCTCTATATATAACATAGTTACAATATAAAGTGGGACATCATGTTAAAGCAGACAGTAATTATCAAATAATAATTAAAATAATAATAATAATAGCAAATAATACAAATATAATTAATTTCAATATAAATAAAACTCAAATATAAAATCTAAAAGAAGTTCAAATGTTTATTTTTAATTTTCTTAAATATCGAAAAGTAGAAACTAAATTTATTGTTGAGATTATAAATTGTAATTCGAATTTTTTGTCCTATTTAGTGTTTTATTTTTTATCCCATGCACGTTTATGTATATTATATCATTAATAAATAATTATTGACTGTCAAAATATTTTTAAAAAAAGTAATATGGCGTACACAGAGATATATAAGATAGGTGATGGTACATTAAATAAGACAGAAGATTCGGATTGTATAAATTCACTTGTAACCATTAGGCGAAAGCATTCATTCGTCCAGTGGCACCTAGATAAGCAAAATTTTCCTAAGATGTGATAAGCAAAGCTCAAGTGGGATTGTAGCTGTAATATGGTCATCAAAATACAAATCACACCACAAAAATAAATATACATAGGACCTACCTGAATTTTTCTTGTTTAAATTTGACAACAACACGTGTGAGTTTGGTTAAAGGGTTCTCAAGAATAAACAGATAAGCATTAATAAGTACATAAACATTAAAACATATAACCCCACAGAAAAGGGCAGTGGTGAGTTGTGTGCATGTGGGATTTTTGCAATTCTCCCAAAAAGTGTCAAAAATTGAATTGCCTTGCACCCAAGATAAGAGAAACTTTGTCCTTCAACTATCATGTGAAGATGGTCCACTGCATAATAAAACCACTACTATTAGCTCTCAACTCATCAAACACATAGGACTTCTCTTGTGTTCTTTATATATATTCAAAGATCAAAATGATTATTGTTTTTGGATGTTTGTCTTATAATCTAGTTAAAGAGTTCGAATTTAAATTATAATATTGCTTCTTGTTTCTTAAACTTTTTATGAATTCAAAAAGAATTAGTATTTCTCTTTCATTTGTTGTTTGTTTCTTCTTATAAATTTTTATAAATTTATAAGAAATAAGAATTTTTTTTATTTAACATGTTTGTTTTATAATGTAAAAAGTTTTATGTAATTAAATCATGATATTAGTTTCTTTTACAAATCCTTAATTATGTACCAAAAAACAGTAACCTATTGTCTCAAAAGATACTTTATGCACATGTGCATGTTCTTGAACTTTAATGGCTAATAATTAATTAGTGTACTTACGTTAGAATTTAATACTCAGAAAATGCATGCATAAAATCATAAACTGATATTAGGGCTTCCACCATAATAATATGATATAAATTCAATACGAAATTAGTGAATTTAAATTAAAAATTATCATATTAATATTAATTTCGTATCAATTTAACTATAACACAAAAATAATTATATCGTATTCGTATTAATCCGTTAATCTAAAAATGACACATTTAACTCATTAAAATTAACATATAATATTTTATTAATACTGAATATATTTATAAATTATAAAATATTTATATATAAATATTATTTTTAATTTTTTTATAAATTTATATATAATTATATTTTATGTAATAATATAAATTAATAGAGTTTATTAAGTAAATTCTATAATTTTGAAATATTAAAATAAAAAATTAATTAATTTTAAAATTTTAAATATGTTATTTATATCGTGTCGTGTTGAGTTATCCATTAATTAAATGGATTGTGTTCGTATTTAAATTTTTAATACGACAAATTAATTATGTCGTATTCGTGTTGATTTTTATCGTGTTATGAGTGTATATTAACACCATCTGAACATGATTCATTAACATGAATTACCATCCCTAATTAAAACCATATATTTAAATAAAATAGCTTACAGTAATTTTAAAGACTTCCATTTTAGTAATCTTTATTTTATTTTATTTTTTTTAAATGAGAAGGAAAGATGATGCTAAAAAAATCTAAATTATTATTAGGTTGGATTTGATTGGGATAAAATTCTAATTAGGGGAATTGGGATTTAAATCAGGATTGGGTTGGAGAAGTCGGCCCGACCTTGATTCTTCTTCACAAACCTGCGCTTGAAACCGGTTAATCGAGAGAAAAGGGAAATTTTGACCTATTTCACTAGAATTGATAGATTTCAACTTAATTTCGATTAAAAAAAATTTAAAATCTCAAAATGATCAAAAAATAGTTGGAAATCAACTGAACTTGGAACTGGCTCGAATACTTAATTGAATTTGATCTTGTGTCAATAAATTTTTTGAATCTAATAAACCCACAAAATCAAATACAAACTGGACTTGAGAACAAGTCTAAATCACACAATAAATATCATATAAAAGGAGATCATACATCCCTTGACCCTTGAGGAGGAGCTTCCAGCAAATGAGTTTCCAATCCACTAAAAAGCAAGTAAATTTGCACAAAAGTGAGTTTCACTGTAAACATATATGATAGATTCTCACATTTCAAGAGAGGTTTAATAGTAAAGGCTACTAACAATATGGTTTTAGATGGTAATTAAGCTAATTAACTACACAATAACTATTTAGCCTCAACCTAGCTATTAACTTTTGAAACAACGAGTAAATCTTTTAAATAGAAAGCCCTAGATTTGAGAAGATTTGGTTGAAGTCTGTCTCATAATAACAAAAGAGAGATTGAAATAGTTCTTACAAAACCTAAAATGAAACAAAGAAAAAAAATACTGCAAAATAAGAACTGTATCAATATATATTTATATAAACATTTTCTTTTGTGGAATAATGAAGGGGAAGAGAAAAATGATAGCAGTAACTAGTAAAGTACTACAAATGGGTATGGGAAAAATGAGAAAAGAGATAGTAAAAGAGTACGAGACATAGTAATTGGTGTCGCTGACTCTTACATGCAAAGACTTCCCCTACAAAACAACACAATTTTAGAATTCATCAACTCATCATTTTGTATGGATAACAAAAACGTCAGATTCTTGTTCTTTAATCATTGTAAACTCCTTCAAGGAACCCACAAATTTTCCTATAAATTATTAATTAATTAATATAAATATTTATACAATTTTAATTAATTTCTCATCCTAAATGCATGGGGGCATGTCACCTTTCAATCATCATATCTTATGGTGTATTGATTATTAAAACAATGAAACTATTGCCTATATATATATATTGATCCAAAAAATCTGAATCAACAGTTGGTTTTCGTATTGCTTTATCCAAATTTACCTTTTTGTCTATTTAAAAAATTGATAAGATCATTAATGTGTATCACCGGTCGGTTTTGGTATTTATATTTTAAATATATTTTTTATCTAGTTAAAATTAAATGATTCATATTGAAATTAGAGCAATAAAAAAATTATTTTATAATTTAATATTTAAGTATATTAAGACTTAATATAATAAAGTTAAAAATTAAAACATTTACATTGAAAAATAATAAAAAAATATTAAGATTTAATATAATATCTGAATCTCATCATCTATTATTTTAGATTTTTGAATTAGATTCGATATTTTTAATTGTTAAAAAGAGTTTGTTTATTTTAATTTTAATTGATAGATGTTCAATTATTGCAAATTTGTTATTTCTGTAACATGTTATCTTTTAATTCATTGGACAACAAGATGACACATATGACATATGTTCCTAAATTTTACCCCATCTGTTAGGATTTGATGCATTAAACCCTTTAATTAATTTCAAAGACAAGCCTGAATTTTAACCAGATTTGTATGTAAATTCTAAAATCTAAACACCTGCAGGCAGAGGCAGTCAGTTTTACAATTCGGCCATAGTTTAAGCATTGTGGGGAATCAAAAAATTTTGCAGCCATAAATACTTGGATTTTCAACTTTAGCTTGAGGCAGCGAAGTTTGAAAGAGATAAAGGAAAATGAAATTTTTGTGGAGACTAATTAGGACATGCATGTAGGTTCCTCTAGTGGAGAGAGAGGGAGAGATTTTATTATAGTTACCTACCCATTGATGATAACTCATCAATGGCAAAGCAAAGACCTTATTTTAGCCAAAAACAAAAGCTAATTAACCAAATTGGTTGATAGAAAGAAACAGTAACCACATGGTCTTTATTGAGATATGTCTATTTAATTTCCATAATGAGGGCATGGAAAACCAAGTATGAGTAAGATGTTTCAAAAGTGACACAAGACAGACAAATGAAAAAAAGTTTTCATGAATACAGACCACAAATTAATAACTTTTGTCTCAAAAACAAAAAAGAATGACTAATAGAGGAAATGTTATTTGGAGTTAAATTTGTAATTTTTATTGTTAAAAACTACTCTTCTTCTCTAATTCTTTAATATAATCATTTTATTGATATAAAAAAAATTGACATATTAAACTTCTTATTTTTCATATTTTTAAAGAATACCCAATAAGATTAACCTGATCATTATACTTAATTTGCATAATTATATATATACTAAGAAGAGATGGAAAGAAATAAGTAATTATATATATATGAACAAGTGTGCAAAGAAATCTATGATGGGTGCAAATGCAAAACAAGGAGAAATAAAGAAACAAAATTAAAAAGAATAAACAAATTTGTGATTGAACAAGTGATTATCATAAACCTAGAACAATGCTTTTGGAAGATTAGGTCCGATTGCCCACTCCATTTATGGTAACTTCCAAAGCTGTTGAAAATATTACTGATCAAAACTATATTGTGTAACGGTAGGTTGATTTTGTAATATTTTAGGGACAAATATGATAGACTTTGGAATTAGATCATTTTGTTAAGTAATTTTGTAATTAGGAGGTACTCTCCTCCTCGCACCCATCTAGTGTTTTCTCTTACTCGTACAACCCAGTTTGCTCTTTTAGCATATATAGGGGGGAGTGACTGGTGAGCCAAATGATTGGAGAGTCAGACACTGTTGGTTGCTTAGCCCATTGTAGGTTCCCCCTGCTTATAGTGAGCGCACTGTGGCTTTTATTATGTAATGATTTGCTATCAATCAATGAAATGATCTTGATATGACGTTCTTCACATATTGTCCCTTGTTCTTGTGAATGCTTGGTTGCTATAATGTTGCGATGCTCTAATGTCCCTATGAAATGCCTTTATGGCTATCGATGACCCATTATTAATAACTATTGTGATGGTTTCTCACAAGTAGTTGAACGATTGGCTGGCTTGTGACGAATTGACAAGCGCCTCACGGTCCCAAGTTGTTGGCATAGATTTGGGCCCGTGACATATTGGGTCTCAAAATCTACTCTCCATATGTGCTTGGTGAGTGGACTACTTCGGGAATTGAGTTTTATCATAACATATAATCAAGTGGGTTCAGTTGAAATTTTAAATTTTTTTCCCAACTTTTAATAAATGGATTGGGTAATATGCATCTCTTTGCACGATGGATACTCAACCAAACATGTGAAATATCGATCAGATCTCATATTTTTGTCTTGTGCCTTGAGTTTCAACTTCTATAGTATGTTAATTTTATGTCAATAATTATATCATTTATTTGCCGTTAAGGGTTTTCGCGAGGTGCGATTTTATCATCATATTCAATTCAATCCATAAATTGCGGATTAAAAATACATCCATTTAATTCAATTCATGAAAATATTAAAACTAATCCAATCTAATCCGTAATTATGGATTGAGTTAGATATAATTGTGCAGTTTTATATTTTATAGCTTGTATTTTTTACTCCCTCCGTTTTTTTATCTGTCATTTTAAAAATTCATTCATTTATATTTTTAATTATCGTTTTAAATTTTCAAATCAATATTTATTCACTTTTTCCTACTTTATCCTTATAGCATTTAATTAGAATATAATAATTTAATTTAAGATAAGGTTAAGGATATAAGGTTAAATAAGTTATTTTAAATCTAATTAATAAATGTCTTAATATGTGTACAAAACCTTAAACGACAGATAAAAAAATAGAGGGAGTATTAATTATTATTCTATAAAAAAAATCAAAATATATTAATATATTCAACCAAAATCTAAAAGGTGTAATAATATAAAAAATGTAATTTATTTTAAAAATGTGAGGGAGATTATTACAATATATCAAATCTTATGAGTTAAATAATATTGAAAAAGATAAGAATTTTTTTTCTTTTTCAAATCTAAAAATTTTAAAGAGATGATCGTACATTTATTTTAACAAAAATAAATTATTAAAAAATTCTTTAAATTTAATAAAATATGCACTTAACTTTATTTTTTATTATAAAATAACTTTTAGAAATTAAACTAATCAAAATTAAAATATATAAAAATTTTAGAAAGCTATTGCTAATTTATCTCTTTCTAGAATTATAAAATCTTTTTGTAATAATGTAAATCTAATTTTTATTTTATTAAATTAAAACATATTTTAATATAAATTTTTTCTCTCGATTTATAGGTAGAATAATGAAGATGAAATTTTTTTATTTTTTAAATAATATGTAAGAATTAAGAATTATATACATTTTTTATGAGATAATATCTCCATAAAAAATAAATTGTATGAAGTGAGAGTATTCCAGTAAATTCAGATACAATCTCAAAAATTAAGTTATTATTTATTATCAATTAACACATTTAATATTAATGTGCATATGGACTTATTGTAAATAGACTAAATTCAAATTAATTTAAGTTTTTTAACTTGGGCTAAATAATTAAGTGTGAACTGATTATAAATAAATATATATACATATATATATATATATATATATAGCAGGTTAGGTTGGGTCGGTTTACGAATTAACAAATGTAATATTCAACCCAACTCATAAAATGCAGTTTGAAATTTTTTTGAACCAACTCAATCCATGACACTTAATAAACCATAGTTTAGTTATGGATTGATTAGATTGAACGGGTTAGACGGTTTATGAACACCTCTATATACAACAATTCACATATTTGACATCCAAATACCAAACGTGGAGGGTCAAAATTATAATAAAGTGAGGATATAAATGAAAATGAATATATAATAGTGGGTTTATATTTATAATATAAAAAATTTTAGGGGCCATTATAAAAATTTCAATACAAAATTAAAATAAAGTGATTATATAAATGAAAATTAACATTAATAGTTGCGCTATATTTATAATATGAAACATTTAAGGGGCCATTATAAAATTTTCAAAACATTTGAGAGTCTGACATGGACTCATACCAATTCTATGAAATATGGTGCTATACCACCATTCAGCCAGGGAAAGCTATCTGTAATAGAAAGTTGGCTACTGAAATGACATGCATCTCAAATAAGTTTCTAAATGTCTATTAAGCCTTTTTGTCATGCTCCGAACTCGAGGGCATATGATCGGCATTAGGGAATGGATAAGTATAACATTTTCAAAATCCGAAGTCATCCTAACACTTCACTAAATGACAAAACTTTCAAATGATAATTGTAACTGTGATGAAATCAGGGTTATGACCCACCTATTAAGCATAATCTAAACACTAATGAAATCACTGCCTATTAGGGCTACCATATCAATCATATAAAAATAATTATCATTGAAAAATAATACTGCTTACATGTCGCCAACCAAACAAGAAAGTCCAGTTATCCACTAAATAAACACTCAACTTTCCACTAAATCAAATAGGATAATAAAACTAACACAGAATAATAATGCAGAGCTCTAGATTAAGAATATAAAATGAAAAAAAAAAAAATACATAACTTTCACTGTCGAAAAAAAGATGGCAAGAATGACTCGATAATAGTCCAACTTCTTACGCACACCTGCAAGTTGAGAAAAATAAATTGAATATGTGTAAGCATTATAAATTTTGTATATTAAATTTAATGGTCTAAATTTTTCGCATTTGTAATGTATTTTTTGCTATTCATTTGATTTTTGTTTAGTATAAAAAATATATTATTGGATTAATTATATCAAACATTATGAAAATATCATTTTTAAAAATTTTTACAAAAATTTTTAAATTCCTAAAATGTGCTATATGAGGGGTTGTTGTGCATCAACCCAATGAAGTCCATTGAGATATGAGACCAGACCTATATTGGGATGGGCAAGGATTGTAACAATCCTAAATAAAGAATAAATTTTGACTTACTATAATATGAATAATAGTTATTTTTATTTAATTTTCAGATAATAATATGTATTGTTATCAACTTATTATTATGATATATTCCATTTATACAACTGATATAATAATAATAATAAAGCAAAAAAGCAAGAGATGGGCTGATTTTCAGCCAAAAACAAAATTGTGATGTTTTGTGCCTTTAAAACCGGCATCATTTTAATTAGATAATAGTAAAAGAATTTAAAAAACAAAATGGTATCGTTTTGAATGGCACAAAAAATAATAAAAAAATATTTTTTGATCAGAGAAAATATAAAAATCTAATTCGGGTCAGCCGGGTGATAGCAAGTAACTAGATTTTTTTTTTTAATTTTGGAGCTCGAATAATTAGAGTGAACCAGTCTGACCTGTCAATCGATGTTCGATTTTTTCGATTGAACTTGCTAGGTTGGTTCGATTTTCAAAATATTGCTTTAACTAACTTCTTAATCAGCTAATTGATATTCTTAATTATAAATTATCTACCTTCAATATTATTGGGTAGGTGTAACAAAGGGAGGGAGGGAGAGAGAGAAAAGTAAAGGAGGGAGAGGTGATGTAACAAGTGTGAGAGAGTTAAAAGAGAAAGAAAAAAGAGGAGGGTATAGAAAAGAGAGAGAGAGAAAGAGCATGATAAAAAGAAAAGAAAAATGGTATTTTCATCCATAATATTTATTTTGGGAGTTTTGTAAAATTTATTTGAAAATTTTACCGATTTTAATGAAATTTAGTTTAATTATATATAAATAAATTCGTAGAATTGAAATAAATATTTTTTTTTATATTTCAGATATAAATTTTTTAAAAAAATATAAAATTCAAAATAAATTTCACATAATTTTGTGGAACTCATTTGTTATAAATATATTGTTGATTACTTATACTAGTGAAACTAGATCAAAGTCATTGTCAAGTGACGTGCATAGCATACACATATATAAATGTATTATAAGCCTAAAGTTAGAAGAAAAGCATAAATGCTAATTCTCATCGAATTAGAGGAATTGTTTTTAATTGATTTCAAATTAATTGAATTCTAATTTGAGAGATTAATTTATAATTAGAATTAAAGTTAATTAATAATAAATTTTATAAAATAAATAATGATGATAAGTTTAATAAAAATAATTAGTAAAGTATTTTAAAAATATACGTTATACCAATGATTCATATATTTAGCTATGGAGTTATAAATATACAAAATATATAATGCTCATTACATATTCAAATAAATTATATATATATTCAAAATTAGAAAATTTCATTAGGAAGGCCAAAATTAGTAGAAGAACAAATTATTTTTTTATTATATAAAATTTGAACTTCATAAATAAAGAAGTAATAAAGAATAAAAAAATCAATACTTATGACTTTGAAAGGAAGTCCATGAGTTCAAATTTATGGCTAATAGATTATATGATTTCTACTAGGTTCATAGACATCTTTATTGCTTTGATACAAGAGCATAAGTGTCATGGTCCGACCTTATTGGGTCCGTAATCGGTATTAGGAAGTGGAAAAATATAAGGCTTTCAGAACCCGTAGTAATCATGACTTACTACTAAACAATAACACTGCAATATGACAGCTGTAACTGTCACAAAGCAAAATCTAAGGGCCCACCTGTTATGTAGAACTTGAGCAAAAATATCAAATTTCTATCACTTAGAGCTATCATCATCCATATAACATCATCAACATCAGATTTCTGTTTAACAAACAACAAACTGAATTATGACCATAAATCTAACAATTAAATTAACAATACGGAGCTCTAAAAATTTAATACAATGAATATAAAATAATTACATAACAAAATAGAATAACTCCTCAGCCTGAGGAATAAAAGTGTCGCATCCCACTTTTGGAACTCAACGGTCCTAGAACATGGGTAGACATAATGTCGCCGAAAATCCGTATAACCCATTAACAATCCCACTATCAATCATTCATTCTTAACTTATACATTAATGTTTAAGTTCCATTATTTACTTGTAAATTTTTCAGAAATTTTGCTAGAGTTTCTTTTGTAATTTTAACCTTATTCCCAACCCAAAATCGGGTCTCTCAAAATTATACAGTTTGCACTAAAATTATTTTTACACTTCCAATAATTTGGCATTCTTATACCCTCAACTTCACAGTTTCACAGACATACATAACACTTTTATTTCTTTCATAAAATGTAAATTTCATTTTAGCCTTTTCAGTATCACTGATACTGTCTTTATCACTTTACTATCATTATCATTAAGTATTTCACATTATAGTCATTCATTACTAAACTTTAATAGCAAATCACTTAAATGTCAATTATTTCACTGTTCATACATTATTATAGTACTTAATTACCTAATTATACACAGTACCATGGAGCTATAAGAGTTGACACTTATGACCTTTAGTGAATAAAATTCTACCTCGATGTATTTGACATCCCAAGTTGAAAAAGAAATTGGCTTGGAATCAGCCTTCTCTATCTCATTCCTGTAAACATTATAAACCACTATATGGTGAGTATAAAAATACTCAGTGAGCATGTATACATCATTAAACATGAGATATAAGCATATGATAATAAAGGTTATCAATGAAAGTCAAATATCAATAAATACAATGAATGGGTATTAACATTTCAAATTTTTTTGTCAAAGATTAATTAATTTGTACACCAAATATCTTTGAAAGTTTGGAACATGTAACAATCATATCGATGATAAACAATGATAGATAAAAGAATGGTTATCAATGGTAAGCAATAAGAAACAATGTATGGAATCAATGAACAAGTAAACAATATTCATATCATGTAGACAAGACAGATAATGGGCCATGAACACGTATAATTTCATATCAATCTCATGTCAATCTCATATCATGTACATAAGACTGATCAGACTTTATGGCTAGGACAGTTAAACCTTCCCAGCTAGGGTACCATGTAAATCAATGTGCACATTGCCGACGGTATTTACCCGATACCCCGTCGGTAAGGAAGCTCTGTCAAATCCACATATTAGTAGGCCAATTGATTTCAATAACAATATTAAATATTCATTAAAAATATTATGCTACAATGACATTTAATCAGTATACATGGGTTTACATAACAATCGGTGTCAATATATTTCGATGAACATGTGACAATTTCTTTATTTGGTATAAAGGTAGCAATTCAACAATTAAATATCATGGTATACGATTAAGCATTTGGTGTGCTTACTTTTGGGAATATTTGGGTACATGATCAATCAAGTACAATATTATGATTCGGGTTTTTAATATGAACAAATTCAATAGGTATTGCAAATTTCAATAACAATCAATGGATATGGAAAGTTTAATCTTGAAGAAAATCAAAGGATAATCAATAACAATAATAAAATGATATTCAATTAAGAAGAAAATATGTTCGGGTCAACAAATCGAAACATGGATATGCATAATGATATATACATTACTCACCTCACTGAGCACTTCCTATTTCACTTTACTTATTCTTTTCGTTTCCACTTTCATTTCCTTGGTTCATTGCTCAAATGCTCATGGTACTCATCACTGCCTTTTATTCATTCTTGACTCTACATATTCAATTAATTTCCATTTAGATACTATTTAACATAAAAGTACATTACTTATACTTATATTAAAGAAATTCTTAAGAATTTTCCAATTACTAAGGTTTTTCTGTGCGAAATTCTTTACTGGTAACCTGTGTTCCATTACCCATATCTTTTTCTACATTTATTCAATTACTTTAATTCTTATTCCTACTTAAACTAGACATATCAAACTCTAACGTATCCAAAATTCACCTTATTCCCATTACTATATAATTTATAGTGTAAATTTAAATTTAATCTCATAACCAGTACTGCTGCCTGCATTCTGCCCTGTAACTTTGACTTGACAGAGTCTGTTCTTTTGCTAATAACTCAATCTATACTTAACCAATTACTGTAATTCTTTTTCCTATTGAAAATAGATATATAACATTATAACATTATAGAATAGACATATAACATTATAATATATCCAAATTTCAGAATATTTGAATCACTACATAATTATTAGTGAATTTTCAAAGTTAAACTACTGTCCTGAAATCCTTATCCGAACAAACCCTATTTCTATGCATATAATTAATTGCGTGCTCATCCAATTATAAAATCATTTTACAGTCATTTAGATAATATATAAATAAACATTTTCATATTTAACACTTTCTATAATTCAGAATTTAAAGTCCTCATTTCTATAGAACTCAGTAATCTATGTTCTATTTGTCAGTCAATCCGAACAGTCAATACTTATAGCTCAATATCTCATAAACTATAAATCCAATTAAAAAATCCTTTTACAAGATTATAGATAAGATATAAATGAACATTTTTCATGTTGAACACTTCTTCTAATTATATCTCTAACGGTCTAAACAATAAAAATATAGTAGCATTTTCTAGAAAACCTAATTCCAGGTAAGTCACAAGTTTTACTCAATAACTCTTTCCTCATTTTGAATTTTACAAATTACTTATATATAAATCTAACTAACATATTTATCTACAACTTTTATCTTTTGGCCATCCTCAAAATCAGTCATAAAATTTTAAAATACTAACTACAAATTACTCTCTTAAAATAGTTTTTAGAATCCACTTAAACCCTAACGCATCTTCAATCTCTTTAGCTCAAATAACTCAAATATTTACCAAATCAAATCATAGAACTCTTAAATTAAACTAAAAATTGAAATTTAGGAAATTTACTTAAACTTGAACCATTGAATTCTTTCTCCTTTTTGTTCCACCAAATAGCTTGAATAGCAATTTCCACTACTTTTTCTCCATTAATCTTTTTCTTCTTCAATTTTCTATCTATTTTTAGTTGATTTTCTTTGGAAAGGGTTAGACAACTATTTATTTGGTATTTCTTCTCTAAGGTTCGCCAACAACTTCTTAATAGCTATCCCCATCATCTTTTTATATACACCAAAAGTTAACTTAAAAAGAAATCAAGATACAAAAAAAATAGAATTTTTTAGATTTGCTTATTTGTCATCTTTCCATTTAATTTGATAAATCAATTAATTATTTACCATAAAAAATCTTCTTCTCACCCACCATGGCCAGCCACCTAACTCCTTTTCTAGAATGGGTGGGTCCCATAATTTTGTTTAATTGTACTTAAGCCTAAAAATTTTTTTATTTGCATTTTGACCCTAAAACTTTATGTAATTTATTCTATCTATTATGTTTAAATTTAACATCAAGTGTGGGGAGTGAAATACCTTATTTTAGGTTATTTTATTATTTAAAAATAGTTATGGGTCAATTCTGGATCCCAGACAGTGGATTTTCAAAATTGCCCCTGTAATATCTGCCATTTTGTAGTTTTTTTTTATTAATTTTGTATACTTGGAGAATTAATTAAATTCAAATGTGAATGTTTGAGAATTTCAGGAATTTCTTATTTAATACAGTTGCATGAATTTATGATGATAATTTCATGATCTTAAAGACATAATTTGGTAAAGTATAAAACATAAAAGTTGTAAGTTTATGTCTTGACTATAATTCTGTAAATTGGTTTGGAAAAATTCTGTATGAGTGATGAGTTATGTCTATTTGAGCAAAGCTGGTCTGGTTGAGTATTTTTGCAAGAAGTTAGTGTCTGTTTGAAATTACTGGGAATGACTAAGGCACAATTAGCTAAAAGTGTGCATGAAAAATGTTCCTTTGTGTGTTGTGATGATGGCTGTAAAATTTTAGAATTTTTGGATAAGTATATCTCAGTAGAGAGTGTTTTTTCTCAGGGTTATTCGGTTAGATTTTGGGGCAAGAGTCTGGATGACTTTTGGAGAGTCACTATGGTCTGTGTATTAGTCCTTATGATTTGAAATTTTGATATGTTGTGCCCGTGCATTATATTTTAAGTAGCAGAAAGAATTAGTAAGTTTGGATACTCATAACTCATTTGCGAGCTTGCTAAGAGTGAGATGTTCAGAGAAGGTTTTAACTTAGAGAAGTCTTGGAGTGGTGAGCCGGCAAAATGCGAAGTGCCATTTCGCGAGCCGGCAATGCGAAGTGGCAAAGTGAGATTTCCGAGGTGGCAATTGGCAAAGAGGCATATGCGAGGTGGCATGTGCGAAGAGGTTTGGCGAAGAGGATTAGGCGAAGAGGTTTGGTGAAGAGGATTTGGCGAAGAGGTAATGTGCTAAGTGGCAGTTCGCGAAGAAGCGAAGAGGTGAAGTGGCAGTTTGGGAAGAGGCGAAGTGGCAGTTCGCGAAGAGGCGAAGAGGCGAAGTGGAAGTTCGTGAAGAGGCGAAGAAGCGAAGGGGCAAAGTGGCATATGCGAGGAAGAGTTCGCGAGGAGAGTCTGGCGAGTCCGCATATGCGAGGTGGCATATGCGAGCTGGATTAGCGAAGTGGCATTGCCGGATCAAGTTTGGCGAGCTGGAAAGTGCGAGCTAGGAAATGTGAAGTGGGAATGGTGAGCTGGCTTAGGTGAGGTAGCTTTGCCGAGGCAAGATTCGCGAGGCGAGCTGGCAAGCGTATTTTCTGGGCAGTGGTCTATTTAAACCCAGTAACCCCAATAGCTTTCACGCGAATTTTCCTTTCTTCTTTCTTCATCAATATTCAGTCTCTTTTCAGAGTTAGACTCATTTTATTTTCTAAGGCATTAATACCCAAATTAATGCAATAGAACTCTAGATTAGCATATTTGAAGGCATAATCATCAGATTTGAGTAGTAATCTCAGAAATTGCAGTGTTGAGAAAAATAAGGTAAATTTTCTTCTTAAGTTATTTTCTTTGGATTTATTTAAGTCTATGGGTTAGGATAATTAATACTAGGTATACAGAATTTATTGCTAGTAATCTGAAGCCATTAATGGTAATTAATGTGGGAGAAATCATATTGTTGAGACTGTCATGAACAGTAACTCCGAAAAATTAATGCAGATTTTCTTTAAGAGATAAATGAAATTATTATTGGGCATCAAGAATAGAGACTCTAAGATAATTAATTCTTAGGAAATCATGTTGAATATTATTGATTTGGAGAAAACCCTAATTTTATATATTTGGAGAAATTTCTTAGGAGGAGGAAATTCGGATTGATTGGGGAATTTTAAGTGAGCAGATTGCTAAAGAGAAATTTGTATAAGAGGTAAGTATGAACATCCTATTTGATTATTGTTTTTTGAAATTAAAATGACCAAGCATTCTTATATTTGATTATCCTATTGTATATATTTATATACTTGTATTATGTGAATGGCTTCATCAACCTTTTTGGATCAAGTTCATATGTTTCTTGTTTGTAAACCCGATTTGAATGATGTTATATGATGATAGTCTTGCGACCAATATGCTTCCTATGAGATTAAACCCCATGAACCATGGATAGAACGCTCTTCCCAATAAAAGTAAATTCATTGGTCCATAATGCACTTTGGGAGCCCAGCTGATAGGGTTTTTATCAGTGTTCCACCTAGAGGGGACCATGAGCTTTAGGCGCATGCCTGGCCAAGCATGTGTGCACGTTAAGGTAGCAAGGCTACCGATACGTATGTTATGATATGAGATCGGTTCTATCAGATGAGATTTGATAATGTCATTCTTTGTGGGCATTTTATGTTCTAAAATACGAACCATGATTTGAATTATGACATGATTTGATACAGCCAAATTATTATGAGTACCATGTTTCTTTCAAGTAAAGCTTATTATTCTTCCATGCCTATATGTGTAAATATTTGTTTATGACCATGATTCGATATTCAGATTTTTTATTTGTAATGTTCATATCTTACTGAGTTGAATGCTCACTCCTCTTCTGTGGATTTCAGGTGATAGCATAGCTCGAGAAGGAGCTAATAGAGAGGATCGGGCTTATTGACTTGTTTATTCCAAGAAGCTTCATTGTAATAATTCTTTTGAGATATTTTATAAAATTATTAAATGGTATCATGACACAATATGTAATGGGAGTGTACTCTAGAGCTCCGTAGTTAGTTATTCGAGGATATTAGTATATTTTGATGTATGATTGTTACCTTTTGGGTACCCTTATTCCTTAGTGATGTGAGATACATCTTTTGATCATTAAGGAACAAGAGAAAGATATGAAATGATAATAGAAAGATATGACTGGTGTTTAATTATATGTATAAATATGATCATGGTATGTTAATGTATGATTTTGTAATTGATATGATGGCGTATGAGATTCATGATTTGTGAGTTTTACGGGTTTATGGTGGCCTTAAGCCTACCCTTGCCCTACGACCGTCGCACCACTTGAGTTGGGGTATGACAAAAGTGGTATCAGAGTACTAGGTTTACAATCCTTAACATAGAAGATAGATAGAGATGCATGAGCACTAGTATAAGTGTTGATTAAGATAACTACGGAGTATAGGATCATGTCTCGTCCAATTGTGTCTTCCTTTGATATATATCTGAGTTAAGTGTGCATAGTGAGTCTGATGTGTTTGTTCTTCTTATCAGTATCGAGATGCCTCCATGTCGCAGTAGAGGACGAGGTCGAGGCCATCCTAGGCAGGAATTTCCTTCTGAAGAGGGTTCGGTAGGAGGGAATAGAGGAGATGAGGTTCCTCCTCTGCCACCAGTTGATGTAGCTAATATGGCGCAGCAGTTAGACCAACTGCAGAGGAACTATGACGTATTAGCTGAGTTTATTACTCAGCAGAGGCAGTAACAAGCTCCTCCTATTCAAGCAGTTTTAGATATTCCAGTTCCTCCACCCCCGTCCGCAGTAGTACATCAGGTTGAGGAGGTATCTTTTGAGAAGTTTCTGAAATTCAAGCCTTCAGAGTACCGAGGAGAGGTAGATCCTACCGATTTTCTGGAAGAGATAGAAGAGAAAATCCAGATTTTGAGGATTCCTGATAGGAGGGCAGTTGAATTTACGGGTTACGTAATGAAAGCTGAAGCTAAGGATTGGTTCAAGAGAAGCATTTCAGGTATGCTTCGAGATAATGAAGAGCTATCATGGGAGAGATTCAGAGAAATGGTCCTTGATGAGTTCCTTCCAAAGAGTGTAAGGGATGCTAAATCTATTTAGTTTGAAAGGTTGGTTCAGACTCCAGGTATGACTGTTTCAGAATATGCAAAGAAGTTCAGCCAACTAAGTAAGTTTGCTCCAGCTCACGTGCCTACAGAAGCGACACGGATTCAGCGGTTCCGTAGGGGATTGGTGGCTCCATTATTTAAAGTGTTGGCTGCTCTTGAGTTTGATTCAATTTCCAAGTTAGTGGATAAGGCAAGAGTGATTAAGAACAGAGAAATGGAAGCTAGATCCAAGAGAGAAGAGAAGAAGAAGGCTAAAGTTGGAAGCTCTTATAGGCAAGACAGTGGGGTGAAGAGTATGAATGTTGTACCTCAATTAGTTGCTAGAGGGGGATTTAGAGGACCATCAGGGAGATCTTAGCAGAGATCGAATCCCTCTAGATTTGTATCTCCAGTGAGCCACAGTGCAGCCAGTTCAGCATCACCTAGGACTAATCCTTCTTGTCCTACATGTGGTAAGCTTCATAGAGGACCTTGCTGCTATGGGTCAGGTGCGTGCTATGGATGTGGACAACATGGTCATTTTCTTAAGGATTGTCCACGGTCTTCTTTTAAAGTTAGACATCAGGCTTCTCAGGCTACAGTTCAGATGAGCAGAGAGAGGAGCATCAACCAGCATCTAGGAGGAGGTAGAGGTAATTTAGGTAGAATTGTTGAAGCTGGCAGAGGATCAGGTCAGCATGAGCCTCAGGCTTCTGGATCAGCTCCTAGGGGTAGAGGCAGAGGGAGAGTTGTTGCCTTGGCACAACATGAAGCCTAAGCATCCAATACTGTGGTTACAGGTATTCTTCCGATTCAAGCCTTGAATGCTAGAGTTTTGTTTGATTCGGGAGCTACG